>JARDVH010000121.1:8319842-8332598 GCA_030324005.1 Negaprion brevirostris | reverse complement strand
AGATGGCGGCGCGGGCTCGTTGGGCCGAAGGGCCTGTTTCCCGGGCTGATTTGTTTTTTGTTCTTTGCTCAAATGAATTTAATGCTTTAAAAACTTATTTGTGAAAGGAACAGTCGCTGGGTGATCATTAAATGTCCTTGCATCAGCTGGAGCTGCTGCGTCTTCTTCCCGCTCCATATTTTCCTCCTCCAGCTCCTCCTTTTTCCGTTGGCAATTGATTATCTGAGTGAAACCTCAGGCCATGCTAAAGAACAACGTTGTGAAATACAAAACATGTTGCAACAACCTTTGTCACTATCTCCGGTGCAGACTGCAATGTGCCCCTGCCCTGCCTAGATATCGAAAACGAGGCTTCAGAACACTATCTGATGTTTTGCATAAGAACACAATTGTAACATCCCTGTGCTTTATTGCTGGCCTTGCAGAATGACAAGCAAAGCTATGTTCTGAGTGGGAAATCGTTGTCACCAAGTAACCATTCTGTACGTCCAGCTGATGCAGTCATGATCAGATGGTTAGGGTCGGCACAGTGCCACACTGGTCAGCATTGCTGCCCCACCGTGCAAGAGCCTTGTGTTCAATTCCGGTTTCGGGACACGGTGTGGAGTGTGCATATCCCTCACCTGTACCCTCCGCCTCGGCCTCCCACCGTATCAGTGTTGTTTTGCAACGGGTGTTCTGGCATCCTCCCACAGTCTAATGGTGTGCAGGTGGTTGGATTGGCCATGATTAGTTGCCTTAGGTTGTGGGGGAGTAGCTAGTGTAAATGCATGAGGTTATGGGGATTGGGTCTGGATGGGATCGTGGTCTTGCAGACTCGATGGGGCGAATGGCCTCCTTCTGCATTGTTACGGATACCTTGTTTCTACTGCACTATGATAAGAATAGATTTTTTAAGGAGAACGAATCCCTGGTTGTTATCCTTTACATTTAAGATCCTCATTTGTACATTACATGCAATCATAACATTTAAAGGTTTGTATCGCTTCATGCTAATTAACGAAGAAGTGTCATTATTTTTGCACTCTTCAGTGCGATGTGTCTTCTGGCAACAGCTCAAATTACTTTTGAAAAGTCAACAATCGTATGCTCCGTGACGGATCTCACCATCATTGCAGGGAATGCCTCAAGATTAATAAGCTTAAACGACCTACGAAAAGTCACATCAGTTAGCTGCTGAATGTACAATCTCTCATCATTTTCTGAAATATTACAACGTCCACTGACGTCATGTTGAAAGGACCAAACGCAACATTGCATTGCTTATGCAACTTTTATCTCCTCAATTAAGGTAGAACGGCAGTGAGAACTGGGCTTCAACTTGAAGTGAACATTTCACAAAGCGGCCCATTGTTACCTTGTTGAAGGCAATGTGTTTGGCACATATCTCCTGTAACATCATTTCAAATGATGTTCCTTGCCTGTGCTCTCGACTGGGTGGGTAACTGGTTTGCCTCTTCGGAAATATAGGGGAACATGTAGCCTGACACTTCTCTCATGACAACTGCACTGACACGGATCGGGCAAAAGATAATTTGCGATTCTCAATCTTATTGTGGAAACGTGGAGGTGTTAATATTTGTGGAACTTGACTCTAAATTTCTCGTCTGTTCATGATTCTAAATGATTGTCAGAGTGATAGTTTACGTCAGCTTACAAGAGATTTTCAAATATGAACTAAGACATTAAACTGTCCCGAGGCAGTTAACTTCATTTGGAAGGCGGGGAAAATCAACATAAAGAACGTTATTAAATTAGTTTAGCATGTGTTGACTTATAATTGCAATGATCCAAATAAACTGCAGTATTAAATTATTTCTCAAGATGGTTTGCCAGCATTAGGCCATTCGGCCCATCGAGTCTGCTTCACCATTTATTCATGGCTCCTCGTTTCCATTTTCCTGCTTTCTCCACATAATCTTTCAAAACATTAACAAACAAAAATGTGTCGATCTTATCTTTAAATGTATTCATTCTCCAAGAATCGAAAGAATCCTGGGATAACAAGTTTCACAGATTAAGGAGAAATCGTTTCTGTTCAACACTCTTTTAAAGCTTCCACCCCTTAACCAAAGGCTATGACTTCTCGTTCTAAAATGTTCTACAAAATTGAATGGTCCAGGACGAATTTAGCCGTATCTTTTATTATCCTGCACATCTCAATTTGTTCTCCTCCCTTCATCTAAACTATGGATTTTATGCCTAAACTTTCCAATCTCTCTTCATACGACAAAATCCTCATCTCAGAAATCGTTAATTGTCCTCTGAAATGCCTCCAGTGCCACAAAAGTTTTTTTTTCTCAAATAAGGGGACCAAAACCGTAACAGAAGGGAACTTTACATAAATCAAATTTGTTAATTCGCCGTTGAGGCTTGCAAGGACGATTGTAAACGACAACACTTCATTTTTTTTCAAACATATCAACATCAGAACTATTTGGAGAGAGATCCCCTGCTTCACTGTTCGCCGATTATAGATCAGAAAACAAAAAAAGTTTTCTTTAATACAATATGTGACGCAATCTCCTAGCAAACTGACGAAGACGGTGCTGCCTCACTAGTGTGTATTATGCTGCTTCAGCACAGCGGTGATCGCTGCACAGAAAGTCACCCGTGTTTTTTGTTCTACAGTTAAGAATGTCCGCCAACACCTCTACATTCTTCGAAGACAAAAAAAAAATCGAAATGTCAGCTACAAGTCTCACAACAACAAGTTAAAGTCCAACATGCTTATTTGGTAGCACGAGTTTTTGCAGGGCATGCTACCAGGAGAGAGGAGATTTGGGTGCACAAAACGGGCACATAATAGACACAGATTTAATTGCAATATAATGAACCAAATGTGAGCCTTAGCAGGTAATAAAGTCATTACAGGCACAGGCAATATGAGTGGAGAGAGGGCTAATAACAGTAAGGGAGTTAGAATTGTCTCAAGTTGGGACAATTGGGAGGATTTTGCAAGCCCATGCCAATGTCGGTGGTTACACATAATGTGACATGACCCCAATATCCCGTTTGAAGCCGGCTTCATGTGTTTTATCAGTTTCTGCTCGTTGATTTTGTGTTGTTTTCAGTCTTGAAGGCTTCCTTAGGGAAGGCTTACCCTAAGATCGGAGACAGAATGTCCTTGACTCCTGAAGTGTTCCCCGGCAGGAAGGGAAAACTCCTGCCTGGTGATTATTGCACTGTGTCCGTTCATCCATTGTCAGAGTGTTTGCATGTTAGCAGCACTTCAAAAGGTCGATCAACTAAATAAACTTGTTGGAATTTAACTTGATGTCGTGAGACGTCTTTACGTACCCAAAACCCAATCCAGCGCCGGCATTTCTGCTTCACAATCTTTCCAGATGCAACATAGAAATCATTTTTCTGGCAACATCCCAGCTTGATATTGCTGCTGCTCTACTGAAGACCGCAAGACAGGCATTACAAATGGTCAACAATGAGGTCTAGTCCTTCACACAAACCAGCCTCCTGTCCATTGACCCTGTGCGCACGGCCCACTGCCCGGAAAAAATAAAAAAATAAAAAGTCATGACAATTAAGGACCGCACGCATTTTGTCTTCCAGCTTCTTCCATCAGGAAACAAAAACATGCAAAAGTGTGAGCGCTTGGACTAAAGATTCAAGAACATTTTTTTCTGTGCTGCCTGCAGTGCTTTTAGTAGATTTCTCTCGCACTGAGTTGATCTTTCTTTGCATCCGAGCTTTGACGGTAAGACAACGTGGTGCACTGCTTTTCTTCTCTGTTAACGGTAAGTACTGTCTGTCCAGGATGCAAGAAGCAATAGTTTTCACTTTCCTAATGAATGAGAGAATAACAAATGACATCAAAATAAACCAAACTGATGGGCAATATTTAACGTGCTATTTTAATTACTGTCGAACAATCTTTAAAGTAATGTTTTGAATCGGGTACTTCTAAAGGAACTTGTCATTGAAAGAGTCAATATTTAGGTGTTGTAAAAACAAGGAGCCTTGCAACAACAGGTTAAAGTCCATCAGGTTTATTTGCAAGCAAAAGCCACAAGCTTTTGGAGCGCTGCTCTTCGTCAGGTCAGTGAAAGTTCTGTCCTCAAGGAGGACTTATAAAGACTCAAATGCAACATACAAAATAATGGTTGAAATGCGAGTCTTTACAGGTACTCAAAGATTCAGCAAATGTGAATGGAGTGAGCATTACGCACAGCTTAAAGAGATGTGTATTGTCTCCAGACATGATGGTTAGTGAGATTTTGAAACCCCAGGCAAGCCATGGGGGTGACAGACATTGTGACATGTACCTACGTTTCCGGTTGAGGCCGTCTCATGTGTGCGGAACTTGGCTCTCACTCTGTGCTCAGCGACTCTGCATTGTCGTGTGTCATCAAGGCCGCCTTGGAGAACGCTTACCCGATAATCAGAGGCCGAATGCCCCTGACCGCTGAAGTGTTCTCCAACAGGAAGAGAGCACTCTTGCCTCGTTATTGTCGACTGGTGTCCATTCATACGTTGTCATAGCATCTGCATGGTCGCCCCAGGGTACCATGCTTCGAGCCATCCTTTCCTGCAGCGTATCAGGCAGACAGCATTGACCTAGTTGCCAGACGATGTACCGTGTACCTGGTGGACGGTTTTCTCACATAAGATGATGCCACCCATGTCGATGAACCGGCATGGCTTGCAGAGGTTGTTGTGGCAGGTTTGTATGGTGTTGTGGTCACTGTTCTCCTGAAGTCTTGGGAATTTGTTGTGGACTGTGGTCTGCTTGAGGTTATGTGGTTGTTAGAAGGCAATTAGTGGATTTGCGGGGATGACCTTGGCGAGATGTTCGTTCTCATCAATGACATGTTGAATGCTCCAGAGAACATGTCGTCGCTTCTGTGTGTGTGTGTTGGAGGAGGGGCGGGGGCGGGGTGGGGGGGATGCGTGGGAGCACTGGACTGTGAAAGGCACTCTGACCTTCAACGCATAACCTCAAACAGACCATTATCCTCAACAAACTATGCAGACTTCAGGAGAACAGTCAGAATGACACCATACAACCTTGCCGAAACAACCTCTACAAGACATGCCTGATCATTGAAACTGATACCATCATCTCACGCGGTAACACCATCCATCCGGTACACGGTACATACTCTTGCAACTCGGACAACATTGCCTACCCGAGAGGCTGCAGGATAGAATTTCCCGAGGCATGGTACACTGGGGAGTCCATGCAGAATCTACAACAACAGATGAAGGAAGACGTATGGACGATCACCAGGCAAGATTGTTCTCTTCCTGTTGCAGAACACTTCAGCGGTCACGGACATTTGGTCTCTGGTCTTCGGGTCTATGTTCTTCAAGGCGGCCTTTGCAACACACGACAACGCATTGTATGATAGCCAAGTTCCGTACACATAAGGGCGGCCTCAACCGAGATCATGGGTTAATGACACAGTATCGGTAACCACGCAAGGCTTGCCTGGATTTTCAAATCTCACTAACTGTCCTGTCGGGAGGCAATGCACATCTCTTTAACCTGTGCTTAATGCTCTCTCCACTCACATTTTCTGCAGCTTTAAAAATTGATTACCTGTAAAGACAGACATTTCAACCATTATTTGGAAATTGAGTTTGCGTCTTTATATGCCCTGTTTGTGAGCATAGCTCCCACTCACCTGACGAAGGAGCAGGGGTCCGAAAGCTAGTGGTTTTAGTTACCAAACAAGCCCGTTGGAATTTAACCTGGTGTTGTAAGAATTCATGTTATGTTTACCCCAGTCCAGCGCCGACATCTGCACATCATGTTGTAACAAGAACATTGCTGATATGACAGCTGACACTAAATAGTTTGGAAATACACGTTGCATATTATAGAATTCGAATTAAATTCACTGGTTATTAACAAGAAGATAACACGAATTTAAGATAATTGTTCATTTGCTTTGGTTGCAGAGGGGTACTTGTTAAATGATTATTGCAGATAAGCACAGCTTAAAATAAAACCTTTTTTTTTACTGTGAGGCATCTTTTATAAGACTGTATACTGTCTGGAGCTGTCTAAATGATGTTTCAATATGGGATGCTATTGAAATGATTGTTTACAGAATGGCATGGCTTAGATTTTCTACATGGTGCCCTTAAAATGGCTTTTTTTTAACGCATTTTTAACTGACCAATTATGCTCGATCATTGTTTATATAATTGCTATTTGCTTGTCTGGAATAAAACGGCCATTTAATGAAGAACGCTATTTCGAGGACTGACATGATGGTGTATTGCTGAAATTCTGTTATAATACTGGGCAACGATTAAATGAGTTTTTTTTTTCAGGACACTGGTATTTTCTTAGCTTTCAAAGAAGAGTAATGCTAAATGATATTTTTCAATGTAAGGGAGTGCTGAAACGTTTCTTCTCAGGAGGGCCCTGTATATCTTTATTTATAAGGGATCTAATAAACTGTTTGTTTACATAAGGACAGTAGTTAAACGACTGTTTATGTCTGGCAACATTTAAAACATGTTTATTTCTTTCCTTACAAAACACTGTTTTATTGATCGCATTGCAAAAAGGCACTTAAAAAAAATGTTGTGCCTTGCAGAATATTGCTTAAATAATTTTGCGCCAACGTTGGTTTCTTTTCTTAACTTACTTACTGTTCACTGCAGCGCACTGCTTAAAAGGGTGTACATGCAATGCACAGTTCAAATCTTTTCACTTTGTAATGATCTGCATTTCTTTTTTACGCCCTGGCTGGCATCTGTCTACATGTCTGCATAATGTAGGGCACCATAAAAATAACATTTTGCCAGTGGGCAATTTTCAGAAATCTGAATTCTTTCGGGCGTTTTTCATTGTTTCCCCCCTTTCGGCCACTTTTTTAAATGATTGTTTCACGAAGGGAACTTTTTTTTTCAACCTTATATCGCACATTATTAGTCTATTTTCTTAACTGAGGCTAGTATACAAGCGATGTGTTTTATTATAGGTAACTGTATACATGTTTTTTTTTGGAGGACAGTTCTCTTTTGTCCTCTTGGAAAGATTTTCTTTTAAATGAGTAACCAATATGAATAATTATTTACTTCACGGCTCTATACATGAATTGCAATTGTAAATTACATTTAGCTATCGGGGACATTTGAAACGAGTTGTATTTAACTAGTAGGCTGACTGTATGAAGTGATTTTAACTGTGAGTTACTGTTACGTGCAGGATCTGCTGAGACCTTTGCATTCTGTAGTGCATCATTAACATGCTTTCATACTTTACCACACAAATTAAAGAAATGTTAACTAAAGATGTTTTCTCTTTCTCTTCGCTGTGGGACATATTTTTAAATAACTTTTTACTATAAGGCTCTGTTTAAATTATTATTGTCAATGTACCCTGCTAATTATTTGTTTCATTGAGGCAGTGGATTATGGAGAACCTAGTTTCGAACATTTTTAACTGAATTTTCATTCAAAAAAAAATCTCTTCGGGACACCTTGGGTATTTACAAACTATCTAATGCAGACAAACGTTTTCATTCATGTTCAATGTAGAGCAGTGCATCATCGATACCACTTGTTTTTACTGTTGCACTACATATAAATTATTGCTTACTCTAAGGCTGGTCAAATGTCGATATACAATCGTGCACTGTCGGAAAGATGTGTTGCAAAAGGGCGCTATTTGCATATCTGCTGGTTGTAGGACAATTCTAAGTGTATGTTTACTGTTAGCACTATCTGAATTAATATTTACTGCAGCTCACAAGTGAAATGACAGTTTAGAGTTGGGAACAATTTAACTGTCTTTTTAAATACATAACACTATTGCAAGACTGTTTACTATTAAGTTATCTTCTTATGGCTGCTTACTTCAGGCCCGTGATTTAAATGTATTGTTTTCCTGTTTGACACTGTTTAAAGGAGTGTTTGTAGAAGGACACTTTTTTTTAAAATTGAGTATTTGCTGCAGCGCGGTAGTAACGTGATTATTCTTTTTATTCTCTATTTCAAAGGCATTGCTCAAGGGCACAGATTGAGTGATTATAGTCATAAGAACATAAGGCCTAGGAGCAGGACGAAGTCATCTGGCCCATCGGGCATGCTCCATCATTCAGCAAGAACATGGCTGATCTTTTCATGAACTCAGGTCCACTTACTTGTCCGCTCATCATAACCATTAATTCCTTTACTGTTCAAAAATCTATTTATGATTGCCTATATATATATATATTTATATTTATAAACACTCAATCAGCTAGCCTCAACCGTTTTACTGGGCAGGGTATTCCACGGATTCACAACCCTTTGTGTGAAGAAGTTCCACCCCCACTCAGTCCTTAATGTGCTCCCCTTTATTTAGAAGCTATGCCCCACTAGCTTTAGTTTCACCCGCCAGCGGAAACAACTTCCCTCTTTCTATCTTATCTGTTCTCTTCATAATCTTGCATGTTTCTATAAGATCGCCCTTCATTCTCCTGAGCCTCATTGAGTATAGCCCCAGCCTATTCAGTCTCTCCTCATAAGCCAAACTTCTCAACTTCGGAATCAACCAAGGGAATCTCCTTTGCGTCCTCTTCAGCGCCAGTCTCGTTTCTCATGTGAGGCGGCCAAAACTGCATGCAGTGCTCGAGTTGTCGCCTCACAATCACCTTATGCAGCTGCAACATACTCTCGCTGTCTTAAAGACCATCCCTCTGACAATGGAAACAATTCTTTGTTACCTTCTTAATTAACTGCTGGACATGCAAACCGACTCCTTGTGGTTCTTTCACAAAGACACGCAGGTCTTTCTGCTTAGTCGCATGCTGCATTTTCTTACTATTTAAATAATAGTCCATTTTGCTGCTATTCCTATCAAAATCGATGACCTAACATTTATTACATCTACCAGACCCTCGTCTATTCAATTAGACTATTTATGCTCCTTTGTAGAATTTCAGCGTCCCCTGCACACTTTGCTCTGCCACTCATCTTAGTTTCCTCCGCGAAATTTGGCAACTTACATTTGCCCCCCAATTCCAAATCATTGATATGTGTCGCAAACAATGCGATCCCAACACGGATACCTGAGTTACACCACTAGTCACTGATCGCCAACCACAAAGAAATACTCTTTTAACCCACTCTTTGTTTTCTGTTAGTTCACCAATCGTCTATCCATGCTAACACATTAACCTAACACCATGTTCCTTTATCTTATGCAGCAATCTTTGGTGCGGAACCTTTTCAAATGCCTTCTGGAAATACAGATATACCACATCTACAGGTTCCCCATTGTCTACTGCGCATGTAATGTTGTCAAAATATTCCACCATATTAGTCCAACATGACCTGCCTTTCATGAACCATGCAGTTTCTTCCAACGGGACACTTTGTATTAAGATATCTGGCTATTTCTTCCTTGATGATATATTCAAGCATTTTCGCTACTACGTGACTTAAACTAAACGGCCTATAGATAGCTGATTTTTGTCTCCCTCTTTTTATTTTTCAAACAATGACATCACATTTGCTGTTTTGCAATCTGCGGAAACACCCTAGAATCCAGTGAATTTTGGCAAATCACTTCTCGTGCATTTGCTATTTTCCCCACCATCGTTTTAGTATCCTGGGGTATGCAACACTACTGGAGAAAAGAATGCCACGCTCCCTCTTTGACAGTCCCTCATGCACAACGATACTCTTCTGCGATAGCTGAGTCGTCCTACACTGAGGCAAAGTATTTGGCAAGTGAGATTTGTTGAGGTGGGTCTGTGGGAAAAAATGTATTCTGTGCTACATTTCTGCTTTTCAAGCTTAATCACGACCCTCAATATAGGCGTACCAATGTCGACATACTATGCAGAGCCCATTTCCCCAACATCAAGACGCCGGTCACTCTCGACCACCCCGATTTGTAACTCTGGAGGCCTGACCTGTCCCTAGATTTTTATTCTTGAGTCTGTCCCTTCTAAAATTCACGTCTTACATGGGGGTGTTGGTTTTATTTAGGAATTCCAAATAGTTACTTGGATTTTGGTGATCTAATTGAAGCACCTGTCTCGGAGTCTTAAGCTGGGCATGTGGATAAAGTAGCCCTGCATTGAGAGATGGTCGATCGTGATCAGCGACTGGATACGAAGGATATCGGCACTGAACAATCTGCCGACATTGGTATGCAGATACCGAGAGTGGGATTGCAAAACATTATGGAAGTCAAGCTTTTATATTTCTCTCTGGGCATCCATTGTTAACTGCAGGGCGCCATTATGAATGTTAATAGAAGGACACTGTAAAAATGTTTGTTTCTACTGCAGTTTTTTTTGAATGACTTATTATTGCAGGAATGTTTAAATGACTGTTTCAGGAACGACCATGTTATTGGACTGCTAATTTCAGGCATAACTGACTGCTTAGAATAGGACACAGGATAAATATTATTTGTTTGATGTAGGGAAATAGTTAAATGAATACAAGTTGTGGGGTTCGGATTTTTTTTTAATGAATAGAGCGTATCGGCGGCAAAATACCACACTCCCCACCCCTCTCAACCCCATTCATTGCACGACACTTGTTAGACCGTTGGTTACTAACGAGAACCGATTTTTTTTTTAAATTCAGAATGTTGCTTACATTTTCGTTAATAGAAAGGTGTTACTGAAATTATGGTGTATTGCAGGACAATTTACAATAGTTAGCAGTAGGACAGTGTTAAGATGTCTTTTATATTCAATTATGCATTTTTAATGCAGGGAAGTGAAGAAATGACGGCGTAATGTATGGCAAGGTTTAAATGAATGTGGACACTACTTGAATGATTGTTTGCTGCAGGACAATATTTTTGATACTATTTGATTTTTGGGTTAATGTCGGCACACGTTTCAATTAATTTTCACTCTGGAAACTGTTAATTTATTGCTGATAGCAGGCAATATGTAATGTCGCATAAAGGAGTGTATCGGTGGCGAAATGTAAAACATTGCAGAAGCTGGGATCGAAACCGGGGACCATCCACGCTCAAAATCTTCGCTTCATTCTCTCTCCTCCAGCACTTGCTGTGTTTTTTTTATTCTTGCTGTGCACTTGATCGTTCACAGAAAGGCACACTTTAATTGAATGATTGCTGTAAGTTAGCGTTAAATTATTACTATTATTTCCATGTAAGACACTGCTAAGTGATTGCGTGTTTCGGATCCTCTTTAAACGGGTTATTTTCACTAGGATATTGTTTACACATGTATTTTGCTGTGGGATACTTTTGAAATTATTTGTTTTTTTTTTACTGAACATTCTCTGCAGGACTGTTTCAGACAGTAATTTGTTAACGTCACTGCACGACCCTGTTTAAACTTCTGTTCTATGTCGGGTAGGGAAAAATGATTCTTCAACAAAACTAAATAACACTGTTCAAGTTATGTTTGATTGCATGACGCTGTTAAATATCTTCAAACTGCAAGGCACTGTTTGACGTTCTATTTGCTGCACGGCACATTATACAATCGTCAATTGTTTGAAATAATGGCTTATTGATTAGCTCCGTGAAAATGATGGTTGATTTTGTGGCACCATTTACGTGGTTGTTGCAAGAGAGGTAGTTAAATGAAGGTTTTCCAGCGGGCATTATCTCCTTGATCCCGTGTTCCATTATTATGTTTAATTGATTGTTTACTTTCTGAAATATTTTAATTGATTATTTGTACTAGGGTACTGCATAAATGATATATTCAATGGAGATCGCTGCCGAAATGGTTGATCCTTATATGGTATTATTTAAACGTTTAAAAAATGCAGGTCATTTTAGTTGTGACTTTATATATAGTGGGCCCATGCTTAAATGATTGTTTACTTTTGATGAATGTTTAACTGACATTTTCCACCAGAAGTGTGTTCTGCTTAAAGTAACCCCACCCCTCCACTCCCCACCCCACCCCCGCCCCAGCCCACCGTTAATAAATGTTGTTTTTCGTAATGTTTAAAAATCATTAACTGGTCGTTTTCTGCAGCGCACAGGTTTAACGCCTGAAATTATTTATTTATTTTTGTATTTTAAACATGAGTTTTTCTTCGATGTGAATCTCTGTTTATTTCAGGACGATGCTGACGTGACACTTTTGCCGCAACCCACTTGTTTACCGTATGACTCTGTTTTAATGAGTAGTTACCAATTTACACGGCTGAAATGGCTGCTTATTTAGGCTTTGATACAATGAATACTTAAAAGATAATAAGACTTTCTCATGGAAAGGGTTGTTTGGGCGTCAGACACTCTTCACGTGATTGCTCATGAAAATTGTTTAAATGAGTATTTATTATGAGATGCAAATTAAGTTTTTTTGTACTACTGTACACTTCCTTTCATTTTTTTTACGATTTGGAAATGTTTCAATATATATTTATTGTTGAACTGTTTAAAAGAATTGTCATTTGAGGGCACTTAGAGTGGTTGAGTAATGGCACTAGTGAAATGGCGATATGTTGCAAAACAACATTTAAATGTGTTGGGCACACATGGAACCTTAATGTACTGTAGGACATCGCTAAAATTGTACTGCATTAAAATTCGGACATTATTTAAATAGTAGTTCACTCTGCTGCTCCAATTAATGACTCATTATTGTAGGAAACTGTTTAAATGATAATTTGCTGAAGACCACTTTTGATGTTTTTTTCTTCATGAAGGACTCTATTTGTCAATATATTTGTTTATACACAATGCTAGTATCCGTCATCAAAGAAGAAATAGCGGGGCACCTAGAAAAGAATGGTTTGATCGAGCAGATGCAGCTTGGATTCATTAAGCAGAAGTCGTGTTTG
>JARDVH010000121.1:8292117-8302242 GCA_030324005.1 Negaprion brevirostris | reverse complement strand
ACCTAAATCAACGTAGACGGAAGGGGAAATGATCAATCGCTGCAGGGTTCTACTTTTTTCTTCCATCCCAGAAACAACCTGCCTCGATCCATCCACGTTGAGGCTGTAGATATGAAAGTCCACAAAGTTTCCCAGGGGATGCAGGAAATTCAACATGTCCGCTGGAGCTCTTCAAACCGTTTTTTTAAAGATATAACATCGAGAGCAATTTATCCCGATGTATCAAAAACTGCTACTGACTTTAACTCGAACCAAGAGCTAAAGAAATGTCAAAGGCATTTGAACATAGCCCACTCTATCACGCAAGCAAACATCCACCCATTGACTTCATCTACAATTCTTGCTGCTTCGGACAGCAAGATAATATAATCAATTAACCCACACACCGCATACATAATACGTTTCACCCTATTCTATCGGGAAGAAAAAAAAAGAGCAGTAATCTTAAATGAAGTATCGAATGTTTGCAGAACAGTGGATTTCATGTTGCCATCAGGCATTTGAGTGGGCATACCACGTATGAAATCGATATTTTTCTTGTACAGTTTAGTATTTACTCTAACTTATTTTCTGCATCCTCCCCTTTCCTTCTTCAGTTTGCACACCATGAATGGCATGTGTTGTTCTCGCAGCGCACACACAAGCATGTTCTTCATTGTATTCCACCCAACACATATGAAAAGGATAAACATTGTCCTTCCTGAGGTCGATGACAATCGATGCGCTGAAATTGAGGGGAGCTACCTGCTGTCGCAACATTTCACCGGGTTCTCTGTCTCTTTCCTACACCCTGTCACGACGATTTGTTTTTGAGATTCTTAACAACCACGGTGGTGTCATCAGAAAACATGAATATGGTGTTGGCGCTGAATATGACAACATATCATACGCTAAGACAAACACAATTGTTAAAGTATATTTTGGGAGGATGACGTGGAAAAGCGACATTTCTGGATTCTAGACAGAGTGCTGACGGTCTTCTTTTTAGATAAGTTGTGATGACCAGAGAGGGATTAGGAAAAGAAAAACAATTGAACCCTTCACGTAAAATCAGTGCAAATGTGGAATTTGTTACCGCATGAAGCAATGAAGCTGTTTGCACACACGGTGGGCAACAATCTGACGAACATAACAAGTGTCCAATTCCAAATGAGATTGTGTGAGATACATATGATTGTGACAGAAGTTCATGTGGATTTTTTTTTCCGTTTAAGTTCATGCTAGAGGCATATCTGAGTAAGTCGGACAGTGCAATGATTGGAGATTAGGGCATAACACTTTTCTCCAGTACTTCTTCCCCGTTAGTCAGTCCGGCTGTATTCAGTGCAACATAATACTGGTTTTTCGCATAGCAGGCAGTAAAAAACAAACATGAACACATTTGTCCACCTAGGATTCAGACCGCCAGACGGAGTCCACTCCATGTTGCATACCCATGAATCCGGGTAATTTTAGTAACTTTCCATTGGAACAATGAACGCTTTCTCATTCACACACTGTACACTCATTCAAACACACCTATATTTACCCATTCACTCTCTTACAGAAAACTCATACAGAGACTTGCTCACACTCTGGTTCTCACACACAATGACTCAACCACGCATGCTGATTATTTTCACACACAATAACGTACCTTAAACTCACGCAGCTCTTTCCTACGCACACACATACTTGTCTATCATTTTTCTATCTCTCTCTCTCTATCTCTCTGATTAATTCTCATAAACATTAATTCCTCCCATTTCACAATTTCGGATGCCCACTCGTGAATGTTTCATTAAGGCAATATTCCAAATGATTGTGTTGTTTTATCCACCTAACTAACTACGTCCAGCCCTGGTTCCTTTGCCATGGGCGGGATTTTGCTGCCTTCCTCGAGAGAAACTGGATATTAAGAAATTTCCATTGTCCACCCCGCGCTCGTTCCAATTCTGTTGCGAGCACGGCATTAGAATTGCAGCCTCTTTCTTTTCAACAGTGGGGAAAAGTTATCACATTACAGATCAATAGCAGCTCTGCAAAGTCGATGCTTACTGTATTTTTGTCGGAGTTTGGCAAGCTCTGGAAGGAAAGGGAAACAAAATTTCTGCTACAAAGAACATTTGAAATTGGCTACACGTCTAGTTTAAGCACAAGGACATTTTCTGTCAGCCAACCATCAGGTTACAACTAAATGGACACTAACTGGAGCATGGTTCAACCATGAATGATAAACAACGTGAAGAACAGCATCCTATTTAAGCTGAAGTATGTCGAGTCCCAGTGCAGCACTCTGAATTCGTGCTGCTGCACAGGAGGGCTGGTTTAATGGAAGTGCAAATGTTGTACAAATACCCGGAAGTTCCCTTTGTAAATTCGTGGAGTCTCCGCTGTGTCCTGTTCACTTCTTGCCAGCGAACTATTTTGGTTCGATACGGGAGCATTATAGCCATTTTAACATTGCTGCTTCCGGGGAAGTCAAAATTGCATGATTCACCCGAGTTGCACTTTCTAAAAAAAGTGACTTTGTTCAAAACAATGAAATAAGCAGCATTCTCGTTTATAAGAATGTGTGGTGGTGACAATTGTGTTTGTAATTCATTTACTCTGTCCTCGACAAGTCAATTTAGCAGACCCTGTGAGAAGTGCTTGGCTGAGATGTAGCCTGAATCTTTGGTCAATTTACCAGCTGTAAAATTGACAAACTAAAACAGAACAGATTTGAAAATGGAATCAACCGTTTACAATCAAATATTTTTCATGAAATAATACCAGAGATAATGTCGCTCTCATCGTCCGCATCTTAAATTTAAAAAACATCGAATTAAATCAAATATCTGAATATCTAAATTATTCCTGATAATACCTCATTGAATATCTGCCTTCTCAGAATGCGTCAGAGGACATGTTCAAATCAACAAGCTCATGACAACACGGGTTATGTTCAAATTACGATTTTTTTTTTTTTATCAGTAAATATTATTTTTTCCCCCAGCAATCAAAGTTGGTTACTTGAAAATGTTGACATTGAATGATGGTATTTAATTGATGAGGAGTTGTTCTGCACATGACATTTTTTATTTAATATCAGGAGATGGATGGTTGATTTACTCAATATTTGTGTTTCCACTTTAAACATTAACTGATATGCGTGGAACGGGAAAGCTGATGGCCTCATCCTGACATGGGAAGTCATACTGAACAATATGAAAGTGAAATATAACCACAAACATTCATTCAGTCTCTAATTCAGGTTCGCACGTGTGGCCCTTTTGAACAAACGGAGACAAACGTCAATTCGTTGAAAATGTATGGAAGTTGGGCTATTACCCAGCAACCAAACACCGGTTGTAGTAGATGAAGTACACTGCCAGCCAGCGATTTCCTCATCTATCACGTTGACTCCTGATTTGGATTCCTATCAGTTTCGCAATTATCGCTCAGTCAAAATCCTGAAATGGGTTTTCCGGAAACAATGGGCAAATATATCGCCACCCTTTCGATTATCATGAGGGAAAAGTAATGAATGCGGATCATGCCGCCAGCATTTACATTTAAATGTGCATTTCGGAGAAGTTGAAGTTGTTATTGTCATACCTTCGGCGAATGTGGCGTTGCTGAGACAATCAGCATTTATTATCTATCACTCGTTGTTTTTCAAAAAAAGAAGTGGTTAGGCTCCCCTCTTTAACGATAGTTGTCCATGTGACTCGCACATGCAAAGTGCTGTTGATGAGGCGCGCTCGATTTTTTGTTTGACCCAGTAAAAATAAAGGAATGATTATACTTATGTAAATCAGGACAGCGAATTACTTCGAGGGCAACGTGGTTTCATCATTTAAGTGAGATTTTTTTTTCATTCAATATGGTAGAGGTCGTGGGTTTTAAACCTGCCTTCGTACAGTCATAGATCCATAGAAGTTTGCAACATTGAAACACTCAACTTGCCCATGCCACCTTTTTCTTCCTAACAACTAAGATGCCCAAAATGCCCGCGTTTGGCGCGTATACCTCGATAGCTAGTTGAAACAAATAATTGCCGAAACGTTTTTTTTAAGGCAAAATTTTACCCGTCTCTACTATTATATCTTTCAGCATGTTCCAGATGCTCACCACCCTCTGTGTGGTAAAACAAAATGCCTTTCTGTGCCCGTTTTTGTATCCAAACCCTCTCATCTTAAAACTATGCCCCCTAGATTGAGAATCCTCTACCTTTGGGGAAAATAGGTTTACTGTCTATTTACGGTATGCCCCTCAGTATTTTACAGAGCTCTTTAAGATCACCCGTAAGTCTCCTGCGCCTCAGAGGAAAAAAATGTCCTCGAACGATGACTGCTTAAATCTGGCACCCCATCTTGTAGATGGAATGGATCATAGAGACTACGTTCTGGTTATTCATGGAGTGAATGGTTGTGGAAGATTTTCCGATCTAACGATTTCTGAATGTAGTGAAAATTGTTAATTGTTGCTGGATCTGCACTCACCTAGCCCAAGGCATCGTGTTGTAGACTGTAAGTAGGAGTTGAGGGAATTGATTGAGCTTTTTTTTTTGGTTTGTTCGTTTGTTTGTTGTGCAGCACCAGCACGCCTAGTCACTTTTTTAGACAAAATGTTAACTTGGTCTTTGGAGATAAGTTTCATGTCAATTGTAACTCAGTATTTTGATGGATACTATGAAGTTGGTTGACTAGTTGTTAGCGTCTTTAACAAGCGAGCGTGTTCATGATGTATATTTGCTTCATAATTGTATTACCGCCCCTCATACTAACACAACATATTTCAGATTTTTTTCCCCTTCATCTTTGTGAGTTTCTTTCAACCTCTGGAGTTCTAAGGAAGGAGACACGTCCAATGTGTTAGATGTTGTTTGTTACCTAGCGTTAACTATTCATTCGCATCCTGTCACAGTATTAAAATTGTATCAATTGATGTCTTAAATAAAATACGTAATATATTTCATTAATTTACCAATGTCTTTTTCTTCCAACTCTTTTTCTAAAAAAAGCAAGTAAGACAATGGCTCAGTTGAGTCGCGTGGTCATTAATAAACATGCCTCCACTGTGTATTTAAGTCATTAAAATTTTAACAAGACGGAGAGATTCAGACAGGATTTCCATTTGGATAAACGTTGCATTGACTATGGGTTAGACATCGCTAAAATTTGTATGACGCCTTTTCAACGCCTTAAATCGAACTCTTTAAACTTACGTGGAGAATTAAATCGCTTGTGCATTGCTGAGAAAGACTGAGTAGCCAGCAACGATTGCATTTCAGATATCTATTAGTTCACAAACAAAATTTTGCTCATACTTTATTCAGAGTGAGTAAATACACTACAAAATCTCTGCATTGTTTTCACATTGCTAGCATTGGATGGATTTTTTTTTCTACACTCTGCGTGTTTCAATAAGTAGCTGAAATGTTCCAGAGTGGCATAGCTTTACCTCCAGTGGTATAATCACTTTGGGCATTTAGAATTATTTGAATCATCTTGTCTCTTTATGCCAGAGGGAATGCAAGAGATTTGGCAAATAATCATCTGGTTTATTTTACTCTTGGAAGACTGTGGAGATTTCGAGTTTAAAAATGGCATGTTCGGTTGCACATTCACTGCATTGGGCAAAGCACAATTTGTGATACATTCCTTAGACTATTATGGTCCAGGCGCACAATTGTAGCTGTCTCTCCAAATATAAGTGTTGAGTAACACTAGGAAATGTGTTAAAGTGGTGTACAGGCATCGCAATTAATTGCAACCAGTGTCATTTGAAATTTGCAGAAGACTGTTCAGTTTCGCGACCTGTTGGGATATGTTAGTGTGATAGATTCACATAATAGGTGTGGATGAACAGTTAGTGATCCTGAAACGATGACGGGACAAGGTTTGGCATTCTTAGAGGAACTGAATCTAATCTATAGGGAGGTTAGAAGTGTGGCTGGAAGAAAACAAAATGCGAATCCTCAGCAAATCTGACAGCATTGGCGGAGAGTGAACAAAGCTAAAGCACGAAATCTTGATAATTCTTTGTCGGATCAGATCACACCAATGATCAAAGAAAGAACAAAGAGCAACAGAAGTATACAACGCAGCAATTCGCCCTACCGCCCTCTGACCCTCCACCTAACATGCTGCCCGTCAGACCTAAGCTCTAGTTTTCAGGGGAACATTTCCTTCTTTTCACGCTCTATTTGTCCAGATGACGGTTAAAAGGTGCCATCGAATCTGATTTCAATACTTCCGACGGAAGCAAGCTCCAGGCACACAAAGTGTGTAAAAAATATGTCTCGGATACATTCTTTCAATCTTGCCTCTCGCACGTGGAACCGATGATCCTAGCAATTGTCTTGGGAAAAGACTTCTGACTATCCACTCTGTCCATGACCATCGTAATCTTACAAACTCTCTCGTTCCAGTGTGAACAAATCCATTTTCCCCAACCTCTCCGAATAGGCAATGCCCTCCATACCAGGCAACATCATTTCAAATCTTATCTGCAGCATCTCCAAATCTTTCACTTCTATCTGGTAGCGTGGCGACCAGCATTGAACACTCTATTGCAAATACAGCCAAGCTAAGGACCTATGACGCTGCGACATGACTTACCAAGGTTGAGATTTAATGGCCTAGCCGATGAAGACAGCACTTCATACGACACCTTGATTACCTTGTCCGCTCTGTGTTGCCACTGACAGTGTCTTTGTAACTGTGCACCAAAATCATTTTGCCCATCAATCATGTCTATTGTTCCCATTTGTATTACACCTTTCAGAAAGCATTACCCCACATTTCTCTGAATAAAACACCATCTGGTATCGCTCCACCCAAGTCACCACCAGTCTATGCCCTAATTTGTACTCTGACTGTCCTCATAACTGTTTGCAATCCCTATAACCCTTGTTCAATCTGCAAACTTATTAATGAATCAGTTACACTTTACTCCACGTCATCTTTTTTTTAAATTTGGTATACCAGTAAGTTCCAGCACTGATCTGTGAGGTGTTTCACTAGTCACAACCCTTCAAACAGAAATGCACCTTTCCACATCTACAATCTGTCTTCTGTTATAAAGCTAGCTCTGTATCCACCTTGCCAAATCACCTCTGATCCGATGCGATTTCACTTTCTGCACTAGTCTTCCACGAGGGACCTCCTCAAAGGGCTTGCTGAAGTCCATGCAGCCAATTTCCACTCTCCCACACTCAGCAAACACGTTTTCCCCTTCCTCAAAATAATCGATCAGGATAGTTAGAATAACCACCCCTTCACAAAACCATGTTGCTTGCCGCAAATGTATCCCCTTATTTCCAAGTGGAAGTAAATCCTGGCTCCAATAATCCTCTTCAATATTGTCCTTACCACTGAAATAAGGCTCACGGGCCTTCAATTACCTGAGTTATCCTTGCTATCCTCATAAGCAAAGGACCAGCAGGATTTATATTCCTCACCAATCCTCTGGAACACCCCTTGGCCATCGACTAAACACTGATTTCTCTCAATGCCCCTGCCATGTTCTCCTTTGCCGCTCTCTGTATTCTGTGATATATACTATAAGGCCATGGTGGCTTGTGTACCTTAATGCTTTTCAAGACCCCCAATGCATCGTCATTTTTTGATCTCAACATTACACGAACTATCTACACACCCTTCCCAGGGTTCACCATCCGCCAATTCTTTCCCTTTGGTCAATAATAATGCAGGCATTAATTTAGTACCTCACCCTTTCCAACTGTTCCACGAAAATATTCCCTCCCTTGTCCTTGAGTGGGCAAATCCTGTCACTGGCTGCACGCTTCTTTGTATATACGCATATAAAAATTCGCAATTTTAATTAATCCAGCTGGCTAGTGACGTTCTTGACACTTGCAGCCCTCCTGACATCTTGTTTAAGTTTGTCTCTGCTATCCTTGTATTTCACACTTGTTTTATGTGTTCCCAAATCTCATGGCTTTGACAGGTGCTTCCTTGTCCTTTTTGACTAGACTCACAATATCGCTAGTTAACAAGCATTCCTGAAACGTGCAATACTTATGTTTCATCTCTGCAGTGATTTTCCGTTCTTGAATTCCAATCAGCTTTCACTTGAGGGCCTCATACATGCCAGAAGATGATTTTCTCTCAAAAATCTGCCCCCCAATCTACATTCTGCAGCTCCTGGATCACATTGTTGTAATAGAATTCTCCAATTTATCACCTTCACCATAGTACTAAAAATATAATCAACCATGAGTACTTTAAACCTTACTGAATTGTGGTCACTGATCCCGAACTGCTATCGCCTGGTCAAGCTCATTCCCAACAGCATGTCTGTGAATGTCCGTACCCTCGTTGGGCCATATACTTACTACTTCAGAAAGCCCTCTGGACGCTTTTGCAAAATAAAGCTCTGCCTGTCAACGTCTCAAACACTAAGTGAGTCTCAGTCAATAGAATAGAAGGTAAAATTACCCACCACAAAAACGATGTTACTTTTACAGCTTGCCAAAGTCTACTTAGTTAGATACTCTTCGATCGCACGCCAGTTATTTGGAGACCTGAGGTAAACCCCGAACATTACGATTACGCCCATCTTCGTCCGACTCATGTCGCTTCGCTGTATGTGCCCTCCGATGTCTCTTCCAGAAGTATAGGTTTGATATTTTCCGTAATCAGTCGTGTAACTCCCCACCATATTTACATTTCAATTAATGCAACTTGATACATCTGCATAATGTATTGTTCAGCTGACTATCCTGCCCTTACGTACCTACTTACTTTATTTCCAAATCTCTGTTAAGGCAACAGCATCACAGTTCCAAGTACGAATCCAAGCTCGAAATTCATCTGCCGTATTAACTAGGTTTGATTGGCCAGATCAGTTAAGCAGCAGATGTCCATCCCTGAGGAACTGCAATGAAGCAAAAGGTCGTGAAATAGAAACAAATACACAATATTTGTTCGACTTTTAGTATTAAGAGTCCAATTTAGAAATTGGATTTAAATAATATTCATCAGAACGTTGTCCTGACACTGGAATTTCTCTGACGCTGCACTCAGCATATTCTTCATGACCTAAGGAGTGTGTATTTTCACCTTCTCAGTTGTTACTTACTGCACTTGGCTTTGAAGTTTTCAAGTTCTGAGGATAAAGTGCAATTGATCAAATTATTGTTGTCAAGTTTTCTACTCGTTCAGTATACAACAGAGTGGCGATGTGGGATTTACCATTTGGTAAGGACAGCAGGAATACATTTCAGAGTGTAATATGTGAATCATATACCTCGATCTCTTCAAATAATTGCACATTACGTCCCCACGTTCCAACAATATCAGTGTGTGTGTATGTGTGTGTGTGTGTGTGTGCTTGTCTGTGTCTGTGACTGTGTGTCTGTGCGCACGCATGCGTGATTGTGTGCACGTTGCGTGTGGGAGTCGGGGTGCGATTTCGATTAATTGAGCCACAGGAATCTTCCTGTCGGCAACCTAAAAATTTCTGAGTTATTTGTATGCTCTGTTTGCCTTGTGTCCAGGCAACAACTTTTGCATTGAAAGTGTTTTGTCCAATTTCTTCTTATGAACCGTTCCACCTTGATTATGTAATTCCACAGGATGTTGGACCACATTAGTACCTTGTTTGGTGGCTTGCATATAATTGAACTAATCAGATATCCGGTCTCAAATTGTTCTCTGCATTTTATCCTCAGAATCTGTAACACTCTTTGAAGGGGATAGGGAGAGTGCACGTCATGTAAAGTGCTTATTCGTTACGAGCTGTTCTGAGCAAAGAGTATTCACCACTCTGTAGTTGTTTGTAGTAAGTGAACTATTTCAATTATTTTATTTTTTTAATGTGGTTTCACGGTTTATTTTGCCATGTCCCAGTCTCCCAAATAAATGTTTCTTTAAGAAAAAAATATTTAATGGCGATGTGTGACATGGAAACAGGAACACACGTGGCATCTTAACTATCGAATTTGTCGCATGTTTTCCTCTGTAAGAAAGTAATCCGTCAGTGTTTTTTTTTTGTTTCTACGAATTGGAGAAGAACACCATCCAACTTTAATTTGATTGTGAGAGTCCGGGGTCCTGCATGATTTCATTATGTTTATGCATTATTTGCAAGTGTATTAATTCAATTGCCTACTCGTTTCTCAGGTGTCTTTTT
>JARDVH010000121.1:8197241-8210099 GCA_030324005.1 Negaprion brevirostris | reverse complement strand
ATAAGGATGTGGAATGATACTAATGTTTTTCTCTTTTAATTCACAGGTTTTAAGTCAGTCCGCCTTGTTGTCCAACGTGATGGGTCGTACAAGGGCTGCTCTTGGATGTTCGAGAATAGCCTAGTACTTCATGTTGTTAGTGTATGCTTAAACTGGACCAGATGTTGGGCAACACGACAACTCAGTGACTATCACTGTTTGCTGTGCAGACACGTGGATTTGGGCCAGTGTCTGTGGGAGTTTGCACATTCTCCCCATGCTTGCGTAGGTTTTCTCCGGGTGTTCCCGTTTCCTCCCACACTCCAAAGATGTGCTATTCGGATGATTGGAGGCAATAAATTGTCCCTAAATTAGTTTTCCCTCAATGTGGAATGCCATAAGCATAGATAAGGGTCATGGGTGGAGGGGGACTCGTAATGTTAAAATAGCAGCGCGGGCTCGTTGGGCCGAAGGGCCTGTTTTCCGGGCTGTTTTTTTTTGTTGTTCTTTGTTCTAATCTCAGTTGAATGCGCACCAAAACGTCTGAAACTTTACTCATGAGCAATTCTCTCCAAACCGGGGAATGACCTCATGAAAATGACCTGGACTGCATCCAAAGTCGGTGAATATCTAATTACAAAGGGCGTTAGAGCTGTTCAACTCGTGCAAGTCTTGTCTACCTAAATTGTGTAATAGTTGTACGAATATATTCCCAGTTTTATACTCTGTTCCATTTGAAATACTGGTCAAAATTCAAACTGACGGCCCCATTACGTGTTAAACTTGCATTGTAGCATTTTGATTACTTTTTGAAAGCGAAATCCACTTCTCTCTTTTTTTTTTCTTTTTTTACCAACTTCCTCCTTTAAAATACTGTTTTACAATTTCACTATTCTGATATAGATTCACGTTTACCCGCGTTTTACTCGAGTAGACAGTATGCGCCCATTCCTTGTAACTGTCCATGTCGCTCGGTCTTCCTTTTATTTCATCCTCACTATTTGCCTACCTTTTTTGTGTTACCAGTAATTTTAAAATGAAACATTCACTTTCTTCCGACATGTCATTGATAAATACTTTAAAATATGTTGAATCCACCTCTGATCCTTTTACTTTTCGACCACTTATATATGCCACTCTGATTTTTTTTTCTCTTGTCATATAACTTGGTCTTCTATAATCGAGCAAGGCTATTACTTTCAGCATGACGTGATGTTATTTTATTAAACAGCTACCTGCGTGGTATCTTTTGAAAGATTATTTGTTTTAATTCAAGTAGCTCACAAACACCTGTCTCTTTTTTTATATCTTGTTCCATGCCTCATGCGCCCAAGTGCATGATATGCATGTTCTGTTCTGCTGTTACAACATTTCTAATTATCATTTCCACAAAAAAACAACAATGGCATGTTATTACCTGGTTTTCCCTCCGTCCAGTAAAAGTGTTGTGTGACGGCTCTCCAATGTTTTTCCAATGTCTCCACGATTTAAAAAAAAAACATTTGTTTCGATGTTCAAGCACATCCAAAATCATTGTACTTGCTCCGTTCATTAAGATATGATGCAAGCTATCATGTCCACTGAGCCTAATGCATTGTAACCAAATTGTTTTCCCCAGTAAATCAAAGTTGTCAAAGCTATTGTATTCTTTCGATCTGCCCCACCACTCCCAAATCCTGCTGCCCCTCCAAGCTCCACCTCACAGTTGGTATTCATTTCTTTTTTGCATTTTTGGGATGTAACACAATCATCTTTCGTTAAGGATTCATTAAATTAACGTGAGAATGTCAGTTTTCACACCATTATTACTCGAGTATCATTACTTTAGAGGAGCATGCATACTTCTCTCTCTCTCTCTCTCTCTCAATCTCTCTCCCTCTCTCTCTTTCAATCTCTCTCCCTCTTTCTCTCTCAATCTCTCTTTCTTTCAATCTCTCTGTTTCAATCTCTCAATCTTTCAAATTCTCAATCTCTCTCCCTGTCTCTTTTTCTCTCTCTCTTTCGCTCCCTCCCTCCCTACACCTCTCTCTCTCATTCCAACTGCGCCATTTAATTGATTTCTTTGCTATTTTATCCTCACAACTTAAAAATTTCCCCAGTTTCGATTGATTCAGTCAATATGCATAGATGGATATGTGATATTTGCTGTCTGAGCACTATTTGTTGGTGCATTGAGTTTGTTCAATTGTCTTGCGATCCGGACAGGTTTTCGTTAACTCGTTCACATTTATTTCCATGTTTTAATTGTTTTCCCCCTTCGTTGTATGATATATAAGTTGTGCCTTGCGAGATTATTCGTTTGACGACGGCCATTCTTGAATATCTAAATGTCGGTCGAGCCACGCCATGCACGTTGAACTCCTTCCTGTAATGTGACAGCAAATGGATCCATGGATAGGAACGTAGGAACATAGAAAGTTGGAGTAACTGACGTTAATCCAGCCCTTAGAGCCCGCACCGCTATTCTTTATTATCATGTCTGATCACCATTTCATCCCAGCTGTATCTCCTTGTCTTTTTTCCCCAAAGCATGTTTCTCCCCTTTTTGATTAAGTATTCCTGTATCTCTTTTTGAATCCATTGCTAGATATTGCCTCCATTGCGATGTGCGGCAGTGTATTCCATAGTTTCAAAAAGTTATCTGAGAAATAGCTGCTCCTCCACCCTAACTTGAACATCCCCCTCATACCCTACAACTATGGCATATTGTCCAAGACTTCAGTTAACAGTTACTTGATGAATCTCGCCAAGTATCTTTTATGACTCAATCAAACTTCTTTTTTTTTCTGTAGCGAGCTATTCTAATAATTAGCCCTGGAATCAACGTCAGAACTGTCCGCAATGCGATCCCATGGCTTCACAAATATGAGACTAAGACTGAATAAAATGTCATCGTGTGATTTCAAAATGTTTGAACGACTGAACAAATTGACTTTTTTTTTTGTATTTTAGATTCTTTGCCAAAAATGTCCAGATTCCGTTTGCCTTCCTTACATTATTCTGCACCGCATACCCAATTTCTGACATCCATGCACAAGCGTACGCAAATCCCTTTGCGGAGCCTTTTGAAAATGCTTCCCATTGAAATAGTAATTTCCCCTTTTACTTTACAGGCCAAAACGTGAAAACCCATCTGTCGTAAACTGTCCCAGTCCACGAGCCTGCCGATATCCATGTGTAATCGTTTCACCTCTTTATCTCTGCCTGTTCCCCGCCTATTTTCGTGTCATCAACAAATTCCCCTCTGCTCCCCATTGTCTCTGCTTGAGAATTATTGATATAAATTATAAATGGTTGTCGTTTGAAACCTGAAACATGTGTAACACTAGAAGTTACAGATCACCTATTGGAGAAAAAACAAAACAACTATTACAAATCTCTATTTTCGGTCAGTAATCCAAACTCATTCTAAGTCATCCGTATCCACAACATCTTGCCATCCAACTCTCTATTGTGACAATTTATAAAAAATGTCTACTGGAATTCCAGGTAGATCTCACGAACCACATCTTCGTTAGCTAACTTCCTGGTTGCATCGTCAAATAATTCTCACAGGTTCGTCAAACAGGACCACAACTCAAGACTGCCCTGGAACTGGCGCAGTGACTTTTGTTTATTTCCAGATGCTTAGTCCTTTTTTTAAGGATTAACTCCAGCAACTTTCCCACCTGGAAGCTTGATTTGTATGATCGATTGACTCGCAATTTCTACCGCTTTCTTTTTTGAATAATTGGCATTTTACAGTCCTTCAGGAGTTTTTTCAGCATTCCAGGCAATTTTGGATTGTTTCAATTCATGCATCCGTTATTTTCTGTTCTGGGTAATGAACCAGGCCAGGTGTTAGACTTGGAGGTATGTGAGCACTTTGGTGATAGTGACCATAATTCGGTTATGTTTACCTCAGTGATAGAAAGGGATAGGTATACACCGAAGGACAGAAGTTATAGCTGGGGGAAAGGGAATTACGCGGCGATTAGGCGCGATTTAGGATACATAGGTTGGAGCAGGAAACTACAGGGAATGGGAACAATTGAAATGTGGAGCTTGTTCAAGGAGCGGCTACTGCGAGCACTTGATACATTTGCTCCTGTCAGACAGGGAGGAAGTTGTCGAGTGTGGGATCCGTGGTTGACTCGGGAAGTTGAATCGGTTGTGAGGAGGAAGAAGGAGACTTGTGTAAAGATGAAACGTGAAGGCTCAGTTAGGGCACTGGGTAGTTACAAGTTAGCCATGAGGGGACTAAAGAGAGAGTTAAGAAGTGCCAGAAGAGGACATAAGAAGGCTTTGGCAGGTAGGATCAAGGAAAACTCTAAAGCTTTCTGTAGGCATGTCAGGAATAAAAGAATGATTGAGGCGTGATGAGGGCCAGTCAGGGATAGAAGTGGAGAGCTGTGCGTGGAGCCTGAAGAGATAGGAGAGATACTAAATAAATATTTTTTGTCAGTATTCATGCAGGAAAAAAAAACTCAATGTAGTCCAGGAGAATACTGAGATACAGACTTTTAGACTAAACGGGATTCAGGTACATAAGGAGGAGGTGTTAGCAATTCTTGAAAGTATGGAAGGAGCTAAGTCCGCTGGGCCACAAGGGGCTTACCCTAGAATTCTCTGGGAGCCTAGGGAGGACATTGAATAACCTTTGGGTTTTGTTATTTATGTCATCATTGGCTACAGGAATAGAGCCGGAAATCTGGAGCTTAGCAAATGTTGGCCCTTTGTTCAAGAAGGGGAGTAGAGACCATTCTGGAAATTATAGACCAGTGAGCATTACTTCTGTTGCGGGCAAAGTTTTGGAAAGGATTATGAGAGACAGGATTTATAATCATCGAGAGGCAAATAATTTGATTAGGGGTAGTCAACACGGTTTTGTGAAGGGTAGATCGTGCCTCACAAACCTTATTGAGTTCTTTAAGAAAGTGACCACATAGGTGGATAATGGTAAAACATTTGATTTGGTGTATATGGATTTCAGAAAAGCGTTTGTTAAGATCCTCCATGGTATGCTACTGCAGAAAATACGGATGCATTGGACTGAGGGTGATTTAGCGGTTTGGATCAGAAATTGGCTAGCTCAGAGAAGACAGAGGGTGATGGTTGATGGGAAATATTCAACATAGAGTTCAGTTACTAGTGGTGAACCGCAGGGATCTGTTTGGGGCCACTGTTGTTTGTCATTTTTATTAATGACCCAGATGAGAGCGTAGAAGCATGGGTTAGTAAATATGGGGATGACACTAAAGCTAGAGGAGTTGTAGACAGTGCGGATGGTTGGTACAGTATACAGAGGGACATACATAAGCTGCAGAGCTGGGTTGAGAGGAGGCAAATGGAGTTTAATGTGGAAAAGAGTGAGGTGATTCACGTTGGAAGGAATAAAAGTATTACAAAGTATTGGGCTAAAGGAAAAACTCTTGATAGTGTTGACGAGCAGAGAGATCTTGGTGTACACGTGCATAGATCCCTGAGAGTTGGAATCCAGGTTGATAAGGTTGTTATCGAGGTGTACGATGTGTTAGCTTTTATTGGTAGAGTTTCGGAGCCGTGAGATCATATTGCAGCTGTACAAATCTCTGGTGTGGCCGCACTTGGAGTATTGCGTACAGTTCTGGTTGCCACTTGATAAGAAAGATGTGGAAGCATTGGAAAGGGCAAAGAAAAGATTTATCAGGATGTTGCCTCGAATGCTGGGAAGGTCTTATGAGGAAAAGCTGAGGATCTTGAGGTTATGTTCATAAGAAAGAAGAAGGTTAATAGGTGACTTCGTTGAGGCATACAAGATCATCAGAGGATTAGATAGGGTGGACCGTGAGAGCCTTTTTTTCCTCGGATGGTAATGGTTAACAAGAGGGAACATGGCTTTAAATTGAGGGGTGGCAAATATAGGACGCATGTCAGAAGTAGGTTTTTTACTCAGAGGGTAGTAAGAGATCGGAATGCCCTATCTCCACAGTAGAGGAGTCGCCAACTTTAAGAGCATTCAAATGGTCATTCGATAGATATATGGACAATATTACAATATTTAGCTTTGAGGATCATTGGATTGGTTCCACTGGGCGGCGCAACATCGAGGGCCGAAGGGCCTGTACTGCGCTGCAATGTTCTACGTTCGATGTTAATTCCTTAAAATCCCAGGGTGTTGGCCATCTAGACACTCGAACGTAACTATGTTTAAACACTTCCGTATGCTCAGCACCTTCGCCCTGGCTATGGTAACTTCACCTAGTTCCAGCCTACAACCTGCAGTTTTTCTGTCAAAATGGTATATTCTACTGTGTGGGCAAAAACAAAACCCTGGTTTAATGCATCTGACATCTTCGAGATTTCCATTATTATTATCAGTGTTTAAGATTTAGCCAAGTTTCCTTTCATTATTCTTTTATTTTTCATTCATACATGTCGTAAAACCTTAGGTTTTGTTGATCAATTCTTGCTCTAACGACAACATTAAACAGCGCCTGTTCGGAACATCATCAACAAACTGCACCTGAATTGCGAATGCAAAAAAAAACATTTTTATTTATTTGTCAGTGTCACAATTAGAGTTATATTAATACTGAAGTGAATTAACTGTGACAGTTCACCACATTCCCGCACTTGTTCATGTAAACTGAGGAAGAACTTATCTCGGCCAATGCAACTAACCAACACGGCATTTGGACTATGGAAAAAAAAATACAGTGCACCCGGATGATCCCCACGCAGGGACGTGGGGTGCATGCTGACGCCGCACAGACATTGAAGCAAGTTGGGAATTGAAACCGGGCCGTGGCGCTATGTGGAACCATTGCAAAACACTGTCCATCCTCCAGCCTGCACTGTTGTGTTTGGTATGTGAAATGTTTCTCGAGAAAACATTTCCTTTAATGCATGGCAACAACCGATATAAGGTAATAGTCATGTGAAAAACATACCGAAGATTGAATTGTCGAAAAATGTGATCAGTTAACTCTCAAGGTTCAGCCCAAAAAAAATCTTTTTTTTTTTTCCCAGCAGCCAGCCATATTCCATATGGTAGTCCAACTGTTCGTGGCGAAGCTGCCCCATCAGACCAGGGACCAAAGTTTATTTTCAAGCTTTGCCTGACTGTGTGGATTTTGTGCATTCACGTTGTGTTATCCTCCCAGAATTCGTAGACGCAAACCTTAGATGAAATGGTCCCGCTAAATATCCCCTAAGGTTCCAGTGCAGTGTAGTTTCGTTGGATTAGCTGAGCACCGTGACAGAGTAGCGAGAATGGCTTAAAATACATGTTTATTTAGTTTGCGTTCCATAGTCAGACTCAGTGGATATATGACCTCTTTCTGAACTTTACAGTTCCTATGCTTCGATGGAATTGGAATACACCACGCAACAATGGCCTGAATTAGGACCTAAGAAGGTTCAAGAAATGGGAGAAATAAATGTTCAAATTAAATTCACGAGGACGATTTAAACATACGGTTGGAAAAAAATAAGATTCGCAATTTGATTGACGGGCATTCATTGTGGCTCACAGAAAATCTTTCAGTGAGTAATGATGTAAAGACGTGAAACAGCACATTCCATTGTGCAAAATTATTTTCATCTGTTTATCATGTTTTCCATGTGCCTTGACTTTACCCATGCCTGACAAAAATATGCATTTCATACCTAACAGTCAAACAGACATCTATGTATGTACATAAGAACTGGACAACGCTGGACACACGACGAATGACAATCCTTCTTTGTCCATGAACTGAAATGTATGTAAACTATTTAATCACCGTGTGTTATATGGTATTGCTAATATTCGTATTCAGTGAAATAAAACTATTTAAATGTTTAAGTTCATACAGTTGTTTGTGACAAGGTAATTTATTAGTGTTTTGCAATGTTATTGACTGAAAGACTTCACAGTTGTTTGAAGTAAGCTTATGTATCATACGGTGGAGAAGCAATGGGAATGGATTTCACATTTAACACTTTCTACATCATAATGCAAAACTTGATTTAATATTAAAAGTCAGCGATGCTACCCAAAGTATGAACACTGTAAAATTTCTGATTTATTTCCATAATGATTTTCATTGCACTCGCTATCTCCCTGACAGTCCACATTCTGTTTCTGTAGGTGTGTCACAAAATAAAAGAAACTAAAAATATCGCGAACTCTTCAGAGCGAAGGCGAAATCTTCATTCAGCTCCCACAGCTTTTCTCGCATTTCGGAAAATCGTGGCTAATGACAAGACTTGTCAGTGAAGTCATGCATAATGCATAACCTTGGAAGTATCGGTCGATATATGAAGTTTGCGGCAGAACGTTATTTCGACTGTGCCAGATATATATATATTTAACTTGTGAAGATAGGGAGGACAGCGTCACCCGCCTTCACATAGAATAAATTACCAACACGATTTCATGGCATTGGAAAATTGTTCTGGTTTTTATTTTGATAAATAAAAAAAAATATTTCTCTAAATGGTGGTTTGAAAATTATCATGGCGTTGACTATGCGATCTGAACTGAGATAATGCAAAACATATGTTTATATAAAAGCACAGTGTGGAAAATGAGAGTGAATATTATGGAAGTAAATGTTCTAACTTTCCATAGCCATAATAATTCGGGTAGTTGCGGAACAGTGAATAGTTTTAACTACCATGTCTTTATTAAAAAATAAAATAAAATGGAAGACATACTCTTACTGACGAGAGCTCGGCAGGTTTAACCTAGGTTTTACTTTTGCAGTTTCCACTATTTTGGTGAGAAAAAAAACAACAACAACACAGCAAATAATGGGAGCCATTTTCTAACCATGTGTTTATAAAAACAGAATGCACATGGGCGAGGTAACGTTATGATCCGTGAAAATAATTTGCTGGATGTCATTAATATAACCAGTGGCTAACTTTGAACTCATGAAGGGTTTCGTTGATTGTATCATCAAGAAGCCATAGAAGCAAAAAATAATATCTGGTGGAATCGTGAGTGTAGTCTTTGGTAGTAATTCTTGTGACAAACGTGTAGCTGACTGGCCCCTATTATTTCCCATTGCTAGTTGCCCCAGTACGTTAAGGTTCAACAACATTGCTGTGTCTTTGAAATCACATGGAAGTCAGACCAGGTGAAGACGACAGATTTGCTTCCCGAAAGTTTATGGGTGAACCAGTTGCATTTATCGTGCAATCAACAGTGCTCATCAGTAGATACTAAATTGCAGATTAAAACAAAAAATGAATTCAAGTTCCTTGGACAAGTGTTCTTGTCCAAAACGTAACTGTCACACAGTTGTAATACTCGGGTGACATTCGGCTTGCTGCATATACAATGTTCCATGAGCTCATTAGGTAATGGCCTTGGAGCTACCAAATCAAGTTTTTTTTTGCCGTGCATCTTGAGGTCAGAAGGAGTAAGGTACGTTAAGTGTTGTTCAAAATCGTTCCAAGTGCCTGAAAAACAAAACTACTTTCTTCTTGTGTTCTAAAAAACTTGCACAACATTCGTATTTGTGTTGTGACTTAGCAATGAGCCATGACTCCAATTAAGCAACAGATAATGAGAATTACGACCAATAGTTCTTTTAGATATTCCTGCTTATCTGTTCCACATTGACTGACATCAGTACAAACACTTCCCATACCCCCAATCCACACCCACCCACCGCACACGACGGCAAAGTCCCGCACCCCAACAGTGGATATGTGCAAAGAAGCAAACAATTTCTTCCGGGCCATGGATCTATGTCAGCGTTCATTACATTTATACTGGGTCAATATCCCACAAATCCCATCCTCACTCGACCGTTCGTATATCTGCACCAAATGACTGGCAATAATCCAAAAAATACATTGCACCACAGCAGAATCTGAACGGAATTATTGCGATGGCTAGCAATTTTCGGTCTGGCCTGTCTTTGGCAACCTGCAAGATGCAGATCCGTGTAGACAGTCGGATTCCTCCTTGATTTGCGCTGATGACCTGCTAAAAGGAATAACTTTTTTTTGGTTTTTAGATTGAGGATTTTACTACAGTGATGAAACAAATGACGTTCAAGAAAATGTAATGGCTCAATCAAACATTTTACACCCAATAACGGTAAGTATTGAACCTCTATACAAAAAAAAATCCTCATTTTCTTTCGAAGGAATCGGAGGAGACTTTTGTATGATGTTTACAGACAGACACATATGCTGAAAACGGGAGTGTTTGTTATCATAAAAAAATCGGAGGATATGTGGAAACTGAAATGTAAACAACGAAAATGTATTCTAAACTAACGTATGGAAATAAGGGAAGTAGCTAATCAAATGGCCATTTGTATCTGTGCAATTGCACAGGTCCACCAGTTAAAATGGCTCAGGACATGCGTATCGAGCATTGTTCACAGAGTTCATCCGCTTACCCTGGGCATTGCAAAGATTATTGATTATAGTAAGTTGTTCTTGGTTTAAATGAGCAGAGTCGGTTCACATCGGACCGGAATGCTTCTCGACGTTACAGGTGGTATACATAAAACACACAGTCAACAAAAAACACAAATCAATAATATGGCGCATTATCACTTTCCCCATACCGTGGGGTATGTGGAGACTTGGAGTACAGATGATATTTTTGAGTGTTCTACATTTCAGAGTCTGCACCACTGTCGGCTAATTGAACTAATAAATAGAAATCCATGACGATTAAATTCCAACAGCGAGAAACATTTTGTTTTAACACTGAAGTAATGCATGTTTGCCTCAATTTGCTTGGTAATCTTCATATCAACGTTTTATTGCCGCTGGGTAGGATGGTTGAAATCATGGCCACAATTTTCCCTTTTAGACCCGCATTTTTTCTGTCGGGTCGCGGGGGGATAAGTGTGTCTGCGGCCTTGAACAGGAACGTGTATATGAGCCGTGATCGCATGGGCATCTACAGCGCCTGTGAACAGTCGCCGGCCACCCATCGCTAGAAATCAATGGGAAGACAGTTAAGTTATTTAAATATTTTCTGCATGTATTTTAAGTATGAACATCTGTTCATTATTGGGACGTTTTAGGTGCTTCCTTGAAATTCCCACCCATTCAGGTGTACTTCATTCGGGCGGCGTTCAGATAGAGCCACGTTCGGGGAACTGTTGACAGACCCTCTGTTGGAAAGAAGGAAGGATGGCCAATCAGAACGACCCAGGGTTCGGGCTGCTTGAAGGGGGTTGGAGGCCCAGGGCATGGCCACACTGACAGTGGTTGTCTGTGCCCCCGGGATGATTCAAGTGTCAAAATGCCCAAGCCCAGGGAGAGCCTTGGCACTGACCATCAAGCATGGGACAGTGTCAAATGGGCGGGACCATTCATGGGCGTGGCCTATAGGCAATAATTAGGGGGGGGGGGGGGCCTACTACAGTCCCTTTGCAGTGGTATTGGTGGGGATGCAGAGATGGCTGAGACTGGAGTGACGTGGTGGGGCGGTGGTCTGCCTGGGGATGGTGCCTACTAGCGGAAAGGCCTGACCCCGGGAAGGAGGTCGATGTGGCTTGGGTCTGCCGCGCTGAGGGAATGAGGGGATCGACACAGCTGTGTAGTGGGGCCGAGACATCGGGATGCTCCGAGCCGAAGGTGCTCTGGGCTGGCCCTGGATTTGCCGTGAGTGCCGCGATTGGGCCATGGGGAGTTGGCGGGGAGGGGCGCGGTGCTGGATCGGCAGCACTACGAAGGCCCCAGGCTGGCCAACTATCGGGCTGGACAAGAAACAGTTTGCATTTCGGGGCGACTGTGCCTGTGCAGAGCTGCACAACATTCGAGCTCCGTCGTGAAAAGCTCTCCCCTCAACCCCCCCACCCCCGCGCCCAGTTTTTTTTTAATGGGATTCCCGACCGGACCTCTTCAGTACACAGAGGATCGAGATCCAGGTGAGAAGCTGAACTGATAGAAATATCGGATTTAGAACCGTTTTCCCGGCAATTCAGCACTTTCGGGAAGATCGCGGGCACATTTTCCGGATGCTGCTCCTGGATTATTTTGCATTTCATGTGATTATCAAAACAGTATTATACAAAAGAACAACGTCATCCAGGAGCAAACATTGTCTCAACACCATCTGAAAATATTGCAACAATGTTTTCCCATTTCAGAAAAATGACCAAAACACATACCGGCATCTTTGGCCTCCACTGACTTTTCTAAGTTAAATAAGTGAGGAAATTTTTCTATACAAATTGATAGAATCCATGTTTGCAGCAAACTCGTTCACGTCTGAGAGACTCTCGACATCTACTGAATAGATATACGGGTCCAATATTCATTACTATCTCCTTTAGCTAACGACGGCATTGATAAATTTTGGCCGGTTATTCATACCAATTCGGCTATTAATACCAAGTGAAGAATACATTTTTTTTTAAACCAGAACTGCCCGCCGCGTAATCTTTCAAATTAAGCTGTTGGACCGTTTCCAAACACCAATGAGGTTTTGCGTGGCATGTCGGCACTGTGGATAGCACTGCAATAGGGATGACGGCACCAGGGATCTGAAGGACGTGTTAAATTCCGGCCTTGTGTGGCTTTTTTTGATGTGGAACTTGTACAACCTTGCCATGCCTGCAACATTTCCCTCCTGGTGCACTGGTTTTCTCCCATCGACCAAGGCTTCGAAATTTAGCTGGGCATACCCAGACGGTGTTCCCTTTACTTTCATATTATGTGCCGGTTAGATTGTTTAGGCATGTGTGTGGGGATGCATGTATATTGCAGGGTGCAGAGGCAGTGCAAGATGCTCAGTCAGAGAGTCGTGCAGGCTGTGTATGAGAAGTGGGCACCTTCTGCATTGTCGGTATTCCATAATTCCATGAATGTATTATTCTGATAATATTTAGTGGAAAAGCAATGTGGTCCATGTTCAAAGTAATATAATGGTATCATGAAACGTTCTGACTGTCA
>JARDVH010000121.1:8177814-8193585 GCA_030324005.1 Negaprion brevirostris | reverse complement strand
GCCAGAAAAAATAAGTTCTTTTTTCAGTGTAATTATTTCTGGGCAGAACGGAAATGAAGCACTTAAGAAGGAAAAAAAAAATGTTTTTCCTGTTTTCAAATTACTTATAATTGGAACAAGCCAAAAACATTGTTTTTTTTAAATCTATCAATTTATTTCACTGTCTCTGTCTCTTTGACTCTCTCTGTCTCTCTGTCTCTGCCTGACTGTCTGTCTGTCTATCTATCTATCTATCTATCTATCTATCTATCTATCTATCTATCTATCTAACTGTTTAATAATGTTTCGTATTCTGATTGCGTGCAAGGCATTGTCTATTTAATGGCCGTTTGAATAGCATTAAGCAGGCAAAATACATGAGGGTGCCTTTTTTTTCAGGACGTTCAATTTTTCTCATTGTATAATGGGCATGAATGACTGTCTGATTATAGTTCGCCAGGGCAAGCTGTTGTATTCCTAAAGGCAGTTTTCCTACTGTGTAAGTTACTTCAAACATGTTTCAGTGGCTCAACGGGTACTTGCATAAATTGAAAGGAGACAATATGAATTCCATCGAAATCCACGTGCGAGCACAGCATTTGAACCCAACTATCAGCAAAAGCCATTCCTCGCATTAGAAATTGGTGCAAAAGGAGAATGCTATTCCATGATGGTTTTGACTTGCAACGTTCAGATCGAGGTCAACGATTGATGAGTGATTCAATGGAGGTTTTCATAACCACTTACATTTGTTTTCAGCCACTGTATGGATGTAGCTCATGCAGCTTTTTTTTCTGGTCAATGTAATTTCCCAGAGATTCTGTAGCGATAGATTTTAAAAGCCGGAAGTAGAGTGGCAAATTTGCTTGGCGTGTGGAAAGGTATGGTGGTTGCTTTTAGATTAAACGTTGCACGAGATTGTTCCATTTGGTGACTATTGGATCTTGATTTTTTTTTTCAGTTTTGAAGTAGGGAAAAGCTGAATGCATTTTGTACCTGAAGGGAAAGGGTTAATGGATTTTGTACCTAGAATATGCCACGAACATAACCTTCCACGGTGACTGCTCTCCTTTAGCTTAGATTGTTCCTGGCATTAATGTAAGTTATTTGTTTATGTCTTACATGCTTTAACCTTCATTTGTAGAAAGTCAGATAGTTTAATGTGGCTGTTATTTTGCAGACTTTGTAAATCCTACCTATTTGTGCTCGTTAGACATCGTTACACAGATGGTAGTTTACGATACCGGCTTTTAACAGCTGTTGATGTCAGGTCACGATACTGGTTTTTAACAGGAAGGATCGTGCTGTGACAGCCACGATCGCACAAGTAACTTCAAAGAAGGATTGCAGGTACTGCTGCAGAAGGAGTTTCCTTTGTCGTGCCAGCAGGATTGTAATACCTGATTAACTCTGGGGCTGCATCACGACCCAGGAAGGAAGAACTGGATTTCTGGCAGGAATTGGAACTTTGAATCGTGATTCATGCTGGGCCTCATAATGTCTAAATGCCCACTTGTGTTTGTGTTCTCTGAGAAGTATGAGAAGCCTTAATCGGAACCAATTTTCCCCCAAAGCTTTGGAATAAAAACCATTGTATTTTGACTCACTAACAGTCGAAAGCATTATTTTACCTACAACAGTTTTCTGCCCAGTCCTGGAAATAGTCAAGGCTTCTTGAATGTGGATTATCGTTGGCTCAGAATATCAGACGACGGGAAGGATTATTTGATTCAATTCTCAATCAAATACTGCCACGATGACAAAGGCAATCATTTGCAACTCACCCCTGAATTTCAGCTCTTTTATCAATATTACTATTCATTGTGTAATAATGTCAGGCATTGAGTGGTTGGCGGAACGGAAACTGAGTTTCTCAGAGAAGATAATTTGCGAATCATGTGATAGCAGGTGGTGCTCTCAATGCTCCTTCCAATAACTTCACCAGCAATGGAAAATATAATGATAATGATCTTCTTTGGGTTTGCACTGTTTTCTGCACAGGACAGACCAGGGGTTAAATATTCTCTTTGTGGGTGTCAATGCTTAAGCGGAGTGGAACAATTTGATTTGTGTCGGGAGTGGTGGAGCGGAAATTACAATTCATTTGCTGCAATATTGTTAATTACACTTACGTGCATTTGTAATTCTACTGTCTTCTGTTCTTTGTCTTTACCTCACGGGGGCACAACAAGCTGCCTGCCGACTGACTCAGTCGCCTATTTTTGGAGGCTGTAAAAGATAATGCAATCGTACCATTTGAATGAACACTGATGCAACTTCTTCAGCCTCATATTTTGAATGTTTCTGTTGGACTATCCACTTTTTGAGGATATCGACGTTTGGCAAGTACCTCCCCTCAATGAGCTGAGTCGCTGTTCAACACCCTTGACAACAAGATCTGACATGAGGTTCGAACTTCGAACATCAATAACATTTACATTTACTCGTCTAATGCGAATGCACTAACAATCCCGCCATTTCTGACATGGAGAAGAAAAAAAAATGTTTTGCAGCTTCAGAATATCTCACAAGTATCAAGAATTGCAGTAGGAATTGTGAATACTGTGGAAATCCATTCACATCCCCTCTCAAATTTATTCAATACCAAAAGGAGTCAAAGCAGACTTTTTTTTAAGAAAAAGAGGATATACTGGATTTTTAACGTGATATTGTCGAGAAAAATAGTCATTCTGATATCTGAGATATTCATTGCGAATACCTTTTGATTTTGTAGTGATATTTTGCTCTAATAATGAATGAAAATTGAAAATATTGGATTAAATAATTAATGTAATTCAATATTATTGTGATCACTGCATTTATTGAAAATTCGAATATGCGACAAAATATGTTCATTTTATAATAATTGTAGAAAGAGAAATACACAAGAAAGGTGACAGTAAAATAAACATCAAATTTGCATGGATGAATATCGATGATATAACTAATTGAATAGAAGATTTTATTTTCATTTAGATTGTAAGTTTTTTTTAGATACGAAAATTGCACTTTTTATTCATCCTAAGTGGAACAAAAGTTCAACCTGATAATGATAATTAAGAATACAACAATATTAACACTAAATAAAAGAAAAAAAAATAACGACGGAGCATACACTGCTCCCAAGATGTGAATGGAGTCTTTGAGAGGCGAGGAACAAAAAGAAATACAGACTGGGGAGACACATCTTCAGTAGGGTGATAGGGAAAGTATTGCAAACGTCCCTGAAATAGAAAAATAATTTCTATTTATAGATAATCGTGATTTTCCAAAGGGACTTCATGACAGAAAATAGAACTTTTCAACATGTGACTTGTGTGTGTGTGTGTGTGTGTGTGTGTGTGTGTGTGTGTGTGTGTGTGTGTGTGTGTCGGATGGCAAACACTTTTGTTGTAGTTAATGTGCATTTCAACAAAACATTTAATAATGTCGCACAGCGTCGGGGGAGGACGGGGGTGGGGAGGAGGGGAGGTGGAGTATGGGCGTGGCGGGAGGAGGTGGTTGTCAGAAAAGATAAAGCCACATCAATGATATAAATGACAACAGAGGGGTACGAAAGCAAGTTTCCAGCTGTCATCTCGATTGGTAAGGTCATTACTTACGTAGGAAAATGATGTAGGTCATTTTAAAATGTAGACGGATTGGTCAGATGGAACTATTAAGTTAAGCAGAGGACGCTTGGAACCTCTGAGGAAGAATGAGCCTTGGTTTCTCTCTTGACAGCTCCATGAATGCGGCAGAGTAGTGCGTCGTAAAGATAATAAGTTTGTTTAAATATTAAATGTTCGCAGTCGTCCGAAAGAATAAAATCACAAAGTGATGATTCAGAGCTGTATAAAACATTTGTCGACCTTTTTTTGGAATGCTGCATGCAGTTGTGTACACAACGTTTTGTCAAGGATGCGATTTCGCGAGAGGTGTACAGAGGAGATTCACTCGGATGTTGTATGGAATGGACAATGTGAGCTACAAGGACAGACTGTGCAAAATTGGATCTTTTTCTTTGGGGAAGAAAAGGCTGAACAGGGAAATGATTCAGGCGTACCTAATGGTAAGGTAGATGGACAGTGGAGCGAGCAAACCCCTGTTCCAATCGTTCGCATCTTCAATAACAATGGGCAGAGTTTAAGGGTAAGGGCGAAAGACTCAGAGAGAACTGAAAAAAAAAAATCTCAGAGAGTGGTGCTGACATGTAAAATAATTCGCTCGAAGTTCTGGGAGGCCAGAATGTTTTCAACCTTGAAAAACATTTGGATGAGCAAGTGAATTCTCATAGCATCCAATAATATTGGACGCATGGTGGGAAATCGTATTCAGGACAAATTATTGAACGTGACTGATGGTATACGCTCAATGGGCCAAAGTGCTGTTTCTGACCTGTACGACATTCTGAATCTATAATTTTTGTTATTTAGAGGAATTCGAAGTAAACTTATTGTAAACACGTGCAACTCAAAAACCGGTTGAGAAGTTTATGCCGAGAAGGGAAGTTTTCAAAGTTGACGGGTCTATTCTTTGGACTGTGTTGGGATAAGTTGTTCTCGATTATATACAACGATGATGAGAGATGGTACTGAGCATGTTTGGAATGATCTTGTCGATCACTGATGATCTGTTGCTGACATTCAGAACAAAATTTGATAGTTCCAATATATTCACGGATTTGGTGTTCGGATGGACATGCTAAGAAGTTAAGGTTTGGTAGCATGTTTTAGCATTATGCGAACTTTTTCGGGTTATTCTTTGTTTTTTCTCGCAGTTTTGTAACATTTTCAGGGTGGTGGCAGAGTGGGTAGCAAAGTTGCTTCAGAACTCCTGGGACCGTGCCCTATTACCAACTTAATTCATTGTCAGTGAGGAGTAGGCACGTTTCCTACGTAGGGTTTATCTGAGTGGTATAGTTTCTTACCACTGTTTGCAAAAAAAAAAATGTTTAGGTGAATTGGCCATGCGAAATTTTTGCTCACCAAAACCGGAGAACGGACTGGAGTGTCGCGACCAGGGAATGACCGCTGTAGCTACATTGCAGTGTTAATGCAATCAACTTGTAGCAATAAAAAAAAGAACTTTAATAGAACATAGAACACTACAGCACGAACAGGCCCTTCGGCCCACTAGTTGCGCCGATTACGTCTATACCTACTAAGGCATAGACCTATCTATAACCCCCAATCCCATTAGATCACATATACTCATCCAGAAGTCTTTTAAGAGACCCGAGCGAGTTCGCCTCCACCACAACCGACCGCAGCCGATTCCATTCACTCACCACCCTCTGAGTGAAAAAACGTCCCCTAATGTTTAACTTTATAATAATAAAACTAAAGTACAGAAGATTGCGCAATACAGGGATTCCTAAATGTGGGCGAGTATGTGATATTTTGCAACATTTGTAGTTCAGACAATTGTTAATCAAAGGACAACGTTTTCTTTTTGGTCAGAACACGCAGCACGTGAATAGAAGAATTGAAACTTTGTGACTATCATGGTATTTCGGATTGTCCAGTTGATTAGTTTGAGCTGCAGATAATTCTCAATTGCAATGAAATTTGATCTTCGATAACATATTACATGAGAACACAAATTAACCTATTTCCATAACATCACGTGAAAACAACCGTTGTTCCACAGCTAATTCAGGGCAGGGCATGATTCATAAGTTGCACCTAATGATCAATTGAAAAGTAGCACAAATGAAAAAAAGACACTGCTGCGATAGAAGTTTCCAATGATGAATACAATTTGCTACTAGTTGTCGGTGAGCAAGCAAAGCATTTGTCAAGACAACTAATTTGAGGAGTTTGATGTGGTTGGAGGTTATTGTAAATAATTTATAAAAAAAATTCATTGTTGTACTTTAAATGTTTTGCTCGAATTTGTGTATAACGCCGATTTGTGACACTTCTCAAAACTGAATGGTGTTTGTTCGTTCTGAGCCAAGGGAAGAAAAAACGTTAGTCTAAGCAATTAGCATATATTCCTGACACGTCCAAACTATTGTGGGAAATTAAATGACACTAATTTTATAATATGGAGCCGTTCTATCAAGTGTTTCATTCATTTCACGTTCTTAATTGTTTACAGTTTAAATAGATTATTTAAAGCTGGGAGTTATGTGCACTGCGCCGTCGCTCGCCGAGGCCATTAAATGCCTGGTAGAGCGAAGTGTCCAGAGGATACTGAACGCCTTCAAAAGGTAATACATAGTTGAAACGGAGTGGGCAATTGTCTGACAGATAGAGTGCAATGTAAGTAAATGTGTGTTCATTCATTTTTCTGGGAAAAGCGGCAGAATCGACGATTATCTAAATGGTAAATAAATTGAAGGACACATTTTTGCAGAGGGATGTGTGTTCATTTGTGCATGAACCTCAAACTTTTGATTTGCAGTTGCAGCAGGTAATTAAGAAGTCGTATAGCATGTTGTTTTTCATGAAGTTCAAAAACAGTGAGACCTTAATGCAGCTCTACAAGGTGCTGATGTGCCTACGTCAGTAAAATGTGTACAGTTTTGGTCTCCTTGCATGATAAATGATACATTTGTACTTGAGAGAATGCGGAATCGACTCCCTCGGTTTATCCCTAAGTTTGATCTATGAGGGAAGACTAAGTGGAATGAAAATATATCAGTGGAATTTACAAGAAAAATTAGTATTCTTATTGGAATAGATACATTTATGGCGGGAATAAATAAGATAGAAGCGTGACCATTGAAACCAGAACTAGATGTCATAGACTCCAAATAGGGACAAAGAAATGGAGGACTGATTTGAGGAGGAACTTCTTCACCTAAATGTTTGTGAACCTTGCAATCCACTGACCAGTGAAACAGTGGAAGCTGACACGTTAAATGGTTTTCAGTCAAAGATAGATTGGTTGTCGAACAGGTAAGCAATTAATGGTCATGGGGACTGGGCGAGTAAGTGGAGCTGAAACGATCACCGTTGCCACTATTAAATGTCGGAGCAGGCTCGAGAGGCCAAATGGCCTACTGCTTCCCCTAGTTCGTAAGTTCTGATGTTTAATTCTGCTTTGCAGATCACTTCAAGTTCAGTTCATATCAACATGATTGCTATTTGATCTGTGATGTCGCCAGGAAAAGCAAAGGACGGCATTTTTTAAAAATTCTATAAATTGAGATATTTGATGGTTCTCTTGAATAATTCGTGATCGTCCGACGGACACTATTTCTGATACTGAGAGTTCGATTCCATTTCAAGAGGTTAAAATTTCAGCTGGGTTCCGAGACCATGTCTCGAACAAGTTACATGTTGGCCTCTCAAACGCATTACCAGTGCAATTCCGCAACAGCGAGAACATTGGTCATTAAAAAAAAAACATGCCGAGCGAAATAATGCACATCTTGGCCGTGCAGAAATTTCCTCAAGACTTAAAGAATTCTTTGAGAACCGAAATAGTTGTTTTGAAATGTAAACTTAGAAATTTCGTATTGGACTAATGTGGGCACAGTAAGAAATCTCAGTACACCAGCTCGAAGTCAAAGAGGTTTATTTGGTATCACGGACTTTCGAAGTGGTGGTCCTTCATCAGATGAGCAGCGCTTCCAGAGCTCGTGATAGCTAATATATCTGGTGCAGTAAGACTTATCATTATCAGACAGCCAAAGTGCACATAATTTGAACCCTCAGTAAACACAGTTAGAACAATTAGACGTTGTTCACCTAGGTTTTTTAGACAATACAAAGTTCTTTCACTTGAGAAACGTTACCTTTCCGCCTTTATCCAAAGTAGTATTGGAATGCTTTGCATGCATCTGGCATAGCAGGCTGTTTAAATTCGAAATATACAGCAGGCTATGTTTAAAAGTGTAAAAAAAAAGTGTCATTGTCCACAACCTCTGGAAGCTGCATCGCCCAGGATTAATGAATGCAGTAGCAAGGTTTCACATCAGAATCGTACGTTACTCACTGCATGAATGAGAGCAAATGAAATTCATAACAAGAAGTATGTAGTATTCCGTTTTTGCATGCCAGAGCATTTGGTTTAGTGAATTTGTCACACATCGACTTCTCCCGACTTTGTCAATATTTGTGCGCTTTTTCTCCTTGTGTACATGGTTCCGTTTATCAATATCTATTTTACTTTTCACTCCTATTACCTCTGAGAATCATACACAATTGTGCTAACCACAAGCAGCCAGAAGGTTTTCCAAGTTGACTGCTTCTCAGATTTGGATGTGACAAAATGTTAATTGGTTGGACATACTGTTCTACATTAAACAGTGTGTTTTCCAAGACGTCGTACATTATTAATTTATTTGGGAGAACTTTATTGCCTCTACTGCAGCAGTTGCTGTTTTCCGGTTCAAAAAGTCTGTACCTTTTAAAATGTAAATTATACACAGTGGTAGCGTTTTCATCTGGACCTTAGCGAGGACCAGAGTTTCCGTCTCTCAGTCCAAAATTAAATAGCTTCAGCCAGTATTCTGAAGTCGTTGCAGAGAAACAGATCAACCACATAATGGAAGAAAATTGAAGCCCTCATTCCGACATCCTTAATTCGAGAGCGTGTATAAACGCAAGTTGCCAAAACAACTTGAATTTCTGCTGGAATTTGGTCGTCGTCTGTCTCATGGTGCTCATTAATTGCATTCTTCTTATAAATCAGGTGCTTGATGGCCCCATCTAATTTAAGTCATTCCTGTGTCATTAACTGTCTCTTCTTGTTGAAACGATGCATTCCAGAAATGTGTTGCAACACTTTTTAGTGAATCACATTACAAATCTAATGCCATAATACGTTCTAGGAAAAACGTTCTGTTGTCTCTTTCTGGAAAAAAAAATCTAAATGTCCCAGTACATTGCAGATCACTGTGCATCGCACATCTGAAAGTATCATTCCTATCGCGAACATGCTCAAGTTTTCCCCAGCTTTAACGGTTGATTTTAACATTGATAAACAACACTATTTTTTGATAAGCAATGCGTTACTATGGATGCACTACCGACATTATTCAACACAGAAAATATAATACGTTGCACTTTATTTCCCAGCTGGATTAAACAAGGCAGGATGAATCTTCTAATATTCATTTTGAGTAAAAAATGGCTAAAATTACTAAACTATTACAAACACCTTCGGATGGTCAATGGTCAGACCTATTAAGATAATCTGATCTCACCTCCTGCTAATATATTGCAAAAGACTTCCCAGAGTTTATATTGGCTAAATAGGTATAAAATGTGTGTGTGTGCGTGTGTGTGTGTTTGTGTGTGCGTGTGTGTGTGTTTCTGTCTGTGTGTGTGTGTGTGCATGTTTTCTTTAGAACCTGTGTTTGTCCATTATGCATCACATCCGCACATGTTTGTTAATGAAAATTAGCTAAATTAGAAAAAAAAACATGCGAATGAAATCATTTTCTTACGGAACATGGATGAGTTGCCACAAAAAAGGAATCATTATTGCAAATAACGTTATTTTAACTTCGCAACCAACAACAATCTTACAGCACCTAAACCTGAGTAAAATTATGCCATTCTCTTGGGAACAGGTCACTTTGCTTATGCTGTCATATTTGCAATTGTTTTCTTGGAACTGAGTCCTGAATATTGAATTGGTGCATTGGGATGGAAACATAAACTCATATTGCTGGAACGTCAGGGCTAACGGCTCCGGGAACTGTGACACTGGATTTGGAAACACAACGATCCAGTGATGTCTCATTGTCAACTGCTGTAAAACATACAACTGGTGCGCTAATATCATTAAGCGAAGGAAAACTGTAGTCCATTCACGACCTGACCTACTTATTACTCGAGTATCTCAGAAACTGTTTAGCAATGTGTCCCTTCAGTTGCACTCAACTTCTCCAGAGCAAGTAGTCCATGAGACAATACAGAACAGACCACACCACAAGAATCTGCAAAGGAAAGACGAGCCATTTTGGCCGTGGAGCTTATTTCAAACTTAGCTTTTTTTTCACATTTGGCGAGATATAAAGTTTAAGTGTGCTTGTTCGCCACAAGTAGGCTTACATTCACGCTGCAATGAAGTTACTTTAAGTGTCCCCTCATCGCCAAATCCAGCGCCTGTTTGGGTACACTGAGGGAAATTCAGCATGGCCAATTCGCCTAACCTGTACATCTTTGTGGGAGAACCCGGAGCACCCGGAGGAAACCAACAAAGGCACGGGGAAAACAGGAAAATTTGCATAACACTGACACAGTCCGGAACTCGAACCCTAGTCCTTGGCGCTGTGAAGCAAGTGTTAACCACGATGCACAGCAGAAACCGTGTTGTAAAATCCCCAAGTCATAATCGTGTATCCTCATGGCAAAATAACTGAAAGCTAACTTCGGAGACATTGCTATGTCGACCCCTGATTATATCCACTTCCACACCAGGACAGTCTGAACAAAGATGGCAATGCAGTTGTATAAGATGAAGAGGGAGTTACAGTCGAAGTGCTTAGTATTGGCTCTTGATGTGCCATGGTTCCTCATGGACCATGGTGGAAAAAAATCCTTTGAGATTGACAGGCAGCCTTGTACCACAGCTGCTGAATCTGAATTTGTGCTTGATTAACAGAAACTATGCAACATAATATCTTGGGATACAACTAAACCAACATTATCACGAGGCCAAGCAACCAATTCATTATCAATCGTAAGGGCTGGTGGGCATGCAAGGAGCCACAGCAGGCATCAGCAGAATTGATGCCTCTAACAGCGTGATGGTACAAGGAAGGAATATTTGAATGCTATGCAATAACGTGGCATGTTACAGGTCGAGGCGAATTCAATCCAAAAACAATGGATCAAAGGATCAAAACTCTTCAATTCTATCACATGAAACCGCGTAATCTGATTGAAAACCGAATAGCTCGTTGGAAGATATGTCTCCGCAATGTCTCCTTTCTCAAAGAAGGATGTGCACAGCATATCAATGCATAAAATATAACATTTACAACAATCATCGACAAAAAGCGATGAATGGATCATCCATTTTTGATCTCATCCGTCGGTCTCCAACATCATCAAAGTCAGCTTCCAATCATTCCCAAATATACCACCTGATCTCCGAAAACGGTTGAAGGCATTCGATTCCCGAAAGACTACGGATACTGGTGTGTTCGTGTTTTTTTTTTGTTTGTTTTTATTTCTGTTTTTACTGTTCTCTCTTGCAATACAATTGAAAATGTTTCCCTGGAACGTGTCAATAATCTAACAACTGATACCGGTACAAATGGAAAATTAACACGCATGTTTTACCTGTTATTTATTGTTTACAAGAAATTATATAGACATAAAAGACTGACCATTGCGCCTAAATGTGATGTGTCAACAGTGATATGATCGAAGGGATCAGCAGAGATGGAGAGCGTCGCACACTCAGATATAACCTGCAAATAGAGGCTCAGTTTGTGTTGCACTTAGGTCACTCAACTCCTGATGTCATTACAGCAGTGGTTTAAATCGTACAAAATGACTGCAGATCACAAACAAGTTATGAATTTCTAACTTTGACATTAAGGCAACTTTTTTTTTTCCGAGTATGGAATCTAACAGTATTGTAGCAGTTTGGATCTTTGGGAACCAGGATCAAAAACCTCCGTTGGTTGTAATCATTACTGATTCAAGGCAAAGTTGCTATAATGATTGTAATTCAATCATTTCGTCTCGTGTACATCAATGCAGTAAATAATGGTAGTGTCTTACGCCTAGCCAAGCCTAGTTGCTTCACGAAGTGCATTATTTAAAACTTAATCCAGACATGGAATGTCTGTTGGTTACTGCAAAATGGTCAACAGCATTTGGTGACCTCACGACACTGAAGCTGTGCATTTTTGTACTCCCAAAAAATAGACACAGTAAGGCTAACAATCGACACATAATATTCCTGAAAGTGAAAGACCAGACAATGGCAGTGGAGAAAAAGACACAATCGAACAAAATATACTCTTGATATGCAATGGCATGCTAATCGCTTGGATCAATCACTATCAATGGCTGTTAAACTTGACCAAAAAATGAACTGGACTCACCATAGAAACCTTCTGGGTATCAGAGCAGGTCAACAGCTTGGAATCCTGTGTCGAACCACAGCTTCTGACTGCAAACTTGTTTACTGTCTTCAAGGCACAACTGAGGTATGTAATTGAGTACACTGCACTCGGTTCGATGAGTGCAGCTCCATCAACACTGAAGATGGTTCATGCCATTCCAGGGTAAAAAAAAAACAAACTTTGATTTCAATCAATTCCTCAAACTTGAAAGCCTCCAATAATGACGAAAATTAACAGCTCAGTTTTTGCTCTACAAGCTGCAGTACAGGAAGTACTGTACTTCCTTAGGCAACACTTTCAAGACCCATGTCAACTAGGAACCAGAAGGATAAGAAATAATGATATAGGGGAAGCCTTTTTTTTGAGTTTTTCTTCCAATCACTTATTAACAATCATGTTAATCACTTGGTAACATATCACTTTTCAGTTGTTTTTGTTTGTGGAAGGCATGCAATTCCGTCCCGAATAGAACTGTGTGTGCACCTATAATTCACTGACGGCATCTGTTCAAAAAAACAGATAACCACCACTTTCTGCAAGGAAAATAGGAATGGGGAATGCATGCTGTCTTGGACAGAAATACGCATATTCTGTAATAGAATCAAAAATATCCCTTCCACTTAGATCACTAAAAACAGGGCAAGACGTCTCCTCGACAGTGGACAAGTTGTAAACTTACTTCCTGCCATCCATAGTATTTGAAATAATCGTCTGTCTATTATGATTTTCAACTACCCGTGGAGCCTCGACTTTGTGGAATGTAACAGTTTCCTCCTTTATGATATGCTTTATACATGTACAAAACTGAGAAAAATCATTGTAAATGATATTTTTTCTTTCAGTTGAAGGGTTGTAAATACTTGTAAATTTAACCTCGAATTAATGTTCCACACTCAGCTGAACTTAAATTGTGCATAAATTTTGGTCAGGCTTGTGCTTTCCTAAAATACAGATACAAACAAAAAGAATAAGCAATGCAAGGAAACATTAGCTGTAAGAGAATAATTAGAGGTTAAAATCTGGATTAATCCTGTTTCAAACGTTTAATCTTTTTTGAAATTTCTCCAGCCTGCCGTTGAAACAGCCACCAAAAAAAATATCATCGAACTGCATGTCATTTAGAAAAAAAAGTGTCACTGATCAGGCAGTCAAACATATATTGACTTTTTATTATGACAACAATTATATTCAAGTAGACTGATGTACACAACAGATAAAACGTGAGGAAGAAATATTGAATAAGTTAAGTTGACATATCTTTCTATGAACAGTTTTCCGAAAGTAGTAGTTTGAATTGTTACCCTTTTGCTTCTGTTGTAATTTTTCTCCTTTCAAATAAGACGAAAAAAAAAGTTGTTAGATCAAAACAAATACATTAATTGAATCTCACCACAGCAGAACGCATGCTCTTGACTGAATGAAACTTTGCTGTGTTGTCCATCTTCATTGTTTTTAATTTAATGTGCAAAGATCAATAGACTCAAATTATGTCCAGTTGTACATTGGAAATTCCATTACCTCCACATATATCATGTTACCAGATTGAAAATATTGGACATTAATAGTTGCCGATGTAAAGACCGATATGGTGCATTATAGTTGTTCAAAACACTTTTAATTTTGCAGTTCTGAAGGCACAACACTAATATTGCAATACGATTTTTAAGATTTTTTTTGAGAAAGGACTGTGATGTCAATGTAAGCAATGCTTCGTGCCCCGATTCGACGCCCATCCAATCATTTATTTGTTAATGAAAAATATTTGTTGTGTTTTTAATGGCAACACCTCCACAAATCGAGATTTATAATGCCATGCAATTAGTTTTCTCCTCTCTAATTGAAAACATGTCTTCATCCTTATTGATATGTTCATGAAGTGGTTTACCCACCACAAGGCAGAATGTTCAGCACATTTCTTTGTCAGTAATGCACAGGCTGCAAATTCGAAGGACAAAAAGTTCAATGAGAAGGTATAGGCTCTCCCCAGTATTTGGTGAACCCAGGAACATGAAATTAAGAAAAACAAAGGCATGTCCAATTATTCACCTCAGATTGTGATGCTTCACGGAGAGACCAGAGACGTGCTAGAAGGGCCTGAAAAAAAACTTAGCCTCGTGGATAAGTGCTGATCCTGACTGTTTGCGAATGATGTAGGAGGGCACCAAGTCAGCTCAGTGCATCCACTTTTCCCGCTTTCCACCCACCCAAATAATTATCTGTCTTCGCATTCTTGCTACCCAAGTAGACAAGCTCATGCGTATCCACGATGCATTGCTTCTGCCAGAAATAAGCCCACACTGTCCATCTATTGAAATCATACTGACGCATCTCTTCACCCTTCTCACAGCACACCCTCCCACCCAAATTTGTGTCACATGTGAATGGGGAGCTAATTCAATTAGTTTCATCTTCCAAGCCATTAACATGTAAACTGCGCATCGTGTGTATGAACACATATCCTCTCTATACCCTATAATTGCCTGTCAGCCAATCGAGAGAAAAAAAAACTGTCATTCGAATTCTTTGTTTTTTTACCTGTTTTTTTTTCTGCTTTCATTATGACGTAACTAGTCAGGGTCACTTCGAAAGGAATGTTCCAGATATTGGAGAGTTCAGTACGAGGAGTATGAGGCTTGAGGGTGTGGGGTAAACCATTGAAAACTGAGGCGAGAAGCAACGTCGTCACCCATCGCGCTGTGAACTTGTGGAATTCATTGCCACAGAAAGTAGTTGAGGCCAAAATGCATGGTTTCGAGAAGAAAAATACGATACAACTCTTTGCGCTCAAGAGATGGAGTTGTATACTGGAAGTTGTATGAGGATATTGCTACGGGTGATCAGCAATTATGAAAGTGAATGACAGAGCAGACTTTAACAGCGGAATTGCATACTGTTGTGTCTAATTTCTATGTTTCGAAGTTCCTGTACACTCATCCTACAAATCCAACTCTGCCACCCATTTCATCACACTGTTCAACAAAGGAAGTAAATGACAATTCATGACAGACAGTACAAGCACACTAAACCACCGAACCACACACAGAACATTCATTTCGGCAGAACCTAAGTATGGATTCAAGCTCCCACAAGCTGTTGAGACATCAATATGCGAGAACGTGCAATGAACATGCATGTGCCAAATATGGAAAAAAGAAAGAGAGCGCAATGCAGTGTGTTAACACAGTTTTTTTTCAGTACACCTGCCGATGCAACTGTTGAGATTGTTCATTAATCTATTGAGCCTTATCAGGATGTCCATCGAATCTCCGCTTTTTGAAGAAGATTTGAGATTATCCTGTTTTTTTTTTCTGAAAACGTAATGCGGCCGAAGAAAAATAACCTGAAAATAAAGATAACCAACAGAAACAGAGATTATGCGCATTCAGCCTTCTTTTTTTTTTCATGCCATCAACATGTCCTTATGAAGCAATTATTATTCCGATGGAATTCTTCATATGAAGTTGAACATTATAATTGCAGCTCAAAATTTGATCAAAACAGGGATAATAATTAATTGAATAATTCATCAGCATGTACCTTGCTAAGAAAAATAACTATGACTTTTCGGAATTTTAGCTCGAAACAAATACTGGAATTGATTATTGTTTTAAAATCAATCGCCTTTTTCCAGAAATAGCTTTATGGCAAATGAAGTCAACATAGAAATCAACTGTTAATGTGATTCCACAAGGGCGTAGAAAAAAATGATTAATTACAATTCCACCGTTCTCTTACTAAATGATTATTGAGGTTCTCGAAGTTGGAGT
>JARDVH010000121.1:8157195-8168420 GCA_030324005.1 Negaprion brevirostris | reverse complement strand
TTCATCACTGCCCTTCTGCTTGGTTCGATCAAATGAATACATTGACAGCCGCTTCCAAACGTGGTATAATTTCTGCCTGTTCTCCGCCATAATTAGAGTGAGTTTGCACCCTTAGTCATTGCATTATTTTTACGTCCAGCCTTCGTTCAGAAAAGGCTGCAAAAATCGTAAATACGGACTTGTTCACTTTCAGGGAAAATTTGCGGCAGTCATCATACTCAATCCGTGCAGATGGATCAAATTGGCAGCCAACAATATTTGTTGGGCATGTCTCTGTGCGACCATGCATCATGAACTGCGAGACATAGAGCAATATTACAGGACACAACAAATTTATAATTTACTTGCCTGCAATAAAACAGGTGACTGGAGGCAGTAATGACCGTCTTTGAGATTGTATTTGCATCGCTCTCCACCAACCACCCCACCTTAATGACACGTGACACGGCCGATTGTCAGGTGAAATATGAGATGAGTGTTCCATTACCTTGACGATACTTAGAGAATGTTTGTGTGTGTGTGGTTTTGTTTTGGTCCGGCCAATTGAATATATTGAAGTTTATGATATTTTCTGCAGTCCAACTCACTAATAAGATGCAGTAGCTTCCTTTTAACCAGTAATTCAATTTGTTGCTGCTCAATGTCTATGTCAGCTGTATGAGGAAGGTGAAAAACGACGGCCAAAGACACATGCGCCGTATAAGGAATAAGAGAATCGTAGAATCTTACAATGAAGAAGGCCCATGGTGTCGGCAACCGACCATAATTCCACCAAGGCCCTACCCGTATAAAGCCATGTACATACCATAGCAAATCATCGTGACAATAAGAGAAAATTTAGTATTGCCAATCAATCGAATCCTTGGACTGTGGGAGGAAACAGCAACACCCGGAGAATACCCAAGAAAACACGGCAGGAAGTGCAAACCCCCAACATGCAGTGACCCAAGCCATGAATCGATCCCAGGCTCCAAGCGGTGTGAGGCTAATTCATTCAGAGTAAAGCAACGTTTTACATGATTTCAGTAATGTTGTGTGGTGAGAACTATGCTGATTCATTGCCAGGGCAGGCACAATGAACACATGAGTTCCATCAGGTTGTATATGTCATCAGTGAGATCATTCCCACACTGGTGTCCTTCTGACTACGTTGTCAAATTCAGAGATAATTGATGTTAGATGTTTCTGGAAGGAAGCATTTACCGCAACGAGATATCGGTTTTGTGACATGCATTTCTTATTTACTTGCTTATATGCGTGGTTGTCCACGTATTTATTTATTTAATTAATTGCGTCACAAGTCGGCTTGCGTTCCTTCCTCAATTAATTTACAGTGAATATCGCCGACATTAACACCACCCGAATTGACATTCAGACTTTGGCCATTTCGACCTTCTGTGCGCAGCAATATCAACTGGTGACGCGTGATTCTAAGTCCCCATCCCACAATGGATATCCCTTCGGGAATAGGTGCAATTTCGTTCCCTCCTTAATTTTAAAGCCGGGAAGGCCTTCATGCCATGTTATTCAACGAGCTCTGTTATGATCCGGAGGAGTCCAGCAGCTTCCTGAAAATAACATTTTGAGAAGAAGCGAATCAGCATTTATCTTCACGATAACATAATGAACCAAACACGATTTAATTTCCCAAGTTATCCTTTTAAACAAGTATTTCTTTTGCACAGGGTTCTGGCTCTTGCGACAGACAACACTAGAGAGCACGTGCAAGAATGTTTAATTCTATACCCACTTCCCTTGTTTGAAATATTTTCTCCACAGGATGATGATCTTGCAAAGACTGCAGTCTATATGGATGAGGAAGTAGCTGAAGGCTGGATGTGGATCTTCGAACAAGGAATCAAATTGCATGCTTTCTGAAAGAGCGCATGGGAAAATACAGTTGACCTTAGCATAGACGTCAGTGACCGGAACATGTAAAATGTTTACTACTTCTGCAGAGCATCGATGAGGAGCATTATATCTGACTAAGTGTGATGAGATGCCATGCATATTCCAGTCTTTAATGGTGGCAGAATAAGAAGCTCCTATCCTTGTTCAATAGTTTGTATGTGCTAAAGTCGACGGCTCCTCAGCAAACTCTGGGCGTTGTGATTATGCGAGATGTTTCCCCGCAATGAGATGCATGACCTTCCCACTTACTGTGCAATTATCGTGACTATAACTGAAGTTGTTGCATTCGATCTCTCGCCCAACCAAAGATGAGCCGATTCAGGTCAATCGCGAAGATATTGCGTCAACGATAACCAATTGACGGCAAAGATGTTGTGATCACGATTGCAATCATAACAAGACGTTTGCTCCCACGATCGGATCATTAACTTGGTTATCATTGCCGTATATTTTTAGTTGAGCAGAACAATAAAGAAAAAAAACACTTTAACACTACTGGGCACAATAGAAAAAAAAACCCTTAATTCAACACGCTGATGTCTGCTATCAAACATTATGCGACGTTATCGGCATTGAAAACACAGAACGCATATCAGTGTGATGTCATCTGAATGGCATGTTCCCACGGGCAATCCAAATTCTAAACAGTTGTAATGCTGGTAATAAATAAAGTGTCTTTGACAAAATTGAGTCACGTCCCATATATCCGAGTGCCCAATATCATTCTTAATTTATCCGAAACATAACCCAAGACATCCCCACTGATTTCAGCAAAATCTGATCCCATTGATGGACAACCTCAAAACACACATCTTATCATGCTTTTCTAAAGGCTACAACAACTTCTTGGTCATGAAGATCATCTTTCGAAATGACCAATCTCCTCCCCACTATTGTAGAACATCAGTCTGACTATAGATTTATTTTAGACTATAAATTTAGAACTCTATGCCTCAATGAATTAATATAATTTCAAAATTGTTCGTGTAGTTTGAAGCTCAAGATAAATGATAACTTCATCAATGAAGCTGCTTATCATTCCAAATTAAGTTCAATTATTTCGGTATCTCTTTTTAAATGTAGTGCTCACCTAACATCTGAAGTTGGTCGTTCGTGCCTTTCAGTTCTTCAAACCATAAAAAAAAAGTGTATTCATATTCTGACATTGGTTTAATTAAGCTTTCTTTGAAATAGGTGTGGCGAAGAAACAAAGGACACAATCTCGTAATAAGCTGCAAACTCTAAGGATGAAACGAGGATTCTTGTTAATTCAAGCGTGGTGACACTTTGAAATTATTGTCTTCAGAAGACTGTGACCGGGGGGATGGGGGGCGTGTTATGTATTTATATTTAAACCTGAACTCGATAAAATTACATCGTAGAATACATAAACGTCCGATGTTGTTGTGCCGGAAAACTGCACAACTTCTGCCACGACCTGACTGACTAGCGGGATGGTTGTCCCATTGCGCCTGCAGCGCACATTGAATGCTATATTCTGTTTTATTTCACATGTGTTTCGACGTCTGGAATTTGAAAAACGTGGAACAACAATTTGGATTACGGATTGTAGCACGGTTGACATTGCACGGCGGAGAAGGCTGCAGCTACCCTTAACTGCGTTCTGTTCCTTAACAAATACCATCTACACATACAAAGACTCGTGAGTTGGTTGATGGGTTAGGATTTACACAGTGCAGCGAGAAGGGTTGCGCGGGGTGTGGGGGGGGGGGGGGACGGGTGGAAGAAGGGACGGGGATGGGGAGGGCAATGTATCTCTTCCTTGAAAATGTTCAGTTTGTACCTGAGATAGAAAGGAAATTGACATCGATTCAGAGAATTCTAGCGACGAAGAAGGCCGTTTGGCCCTTCGAACCTGCTCGGCATTCATTACGGTCATAGCTGATCATAAAACTCGAAATCCTAATCTTTCTATTACCCATAAAGTTTGATCCCATTTACACCAATTCAACATGCGAATGTTGTACCTTTTTTTAATTCGGCGGAACTCAGATTTTCAGATAGATTTAAGTTTCTTAGTTCATGTGTTCGGAATATTTCTACAATCACATCAAATGACAGTGCATAGACTACTACCTACTGAGAAAATCACAACACTGTGTTACATAATTATTTTAAAATTCCCCGCTGGTAAATTATCCTTTTTTTTTTCTTTTTTCAATCGGAGAGCATATTTTTTGAAAGTTGCAACTGCATTTCACCTGAAACCTTTTGGTCCAGATCAGCTTCTGTAAGAGGTAGAAGTTGTTTTGTTCTCAGCATCATGACAATTCAAAACTCTGCAGTTGTAATGTAATTCAAGTTACTAATTGAGGACCAGGTTACATTGAGAAGCTGTTTTGTTATGTTCAATGTGCTAACACCGGTCTTTTTTTTTGTCAGATTGACAAGCACATGATGATGAGCGAGCAGCAAGATGATGCATGCCCGCAGCGGCCGCACGTATGTGCTGTCACATATAATAATTCATAATTCAAGAAGGAAAGTTGTGCTCACATATATTGCCTGGAATAAAGCAAAACGTTCATCATTAGGAAAATAGAGAAAGATTATGCATATCTTCTCGGACTGTGTCCAGGCCTCATCTCAGCATTATCTCTCCACACTTTCCAACCGCAGGCAAATCATCAGAGGGCATGGTTCGCCCTTTGAAACAGTTGGTTGATTAAATAATTAATCAGTCATTGTGAGCGAAGCAAACCTTAATTGAAATTTCACTTCTCATTTGAACAATAAGCGACGAAGCTTTGAAATTCCCTTAAAAGTGAAAAGTTAAAAGTGATATTAAATCTCCAGATTTACTTTCAGGACAGGTACTTAATTATGCGTTTGTTGTCACTAAACCAGTTTTCAATTCTGCAGAAACGAGACTCGGTTGTTTTACCCTTCCCTGTTATTGTTAATCTCCAATGCTGTAAGATGTTCTATCTTTCTGTGGTTTAGAGCATTTTAGTCAAAACAGCCATACATGCAAAAGATGGTTAAGCGAATTTACAACATTAGGATCGTTGATTTCTGAGGAATGCAAAATTATTAGCCACTTACTGCACTTTTCGCGGAGAACGTTAAAATCTAACAAAAGTAGAGAGAAATGCGTTTTTTTTTCAGAAAATCTACGATTCGAAAATGAAGTATTTTCCACGTTGCGTTTGGGATCTATTTGCCTACAGAGAATGAATAATTAACACTCGAGCAGAAATTTCAAATATCTGGTCCATCATGCCGAATTTTGAAAGGCCTCTGAATGCTTCGAATTAAGTTCAAGCAAACCATTTGCAGCAGGTAACTAAGAGTGACCTGCGGACATCGTTGAATTTTTAAAAAAAGTTATTTGCCTGGCACATTTAGGACAGATATGTGAGTAGGTAACAGAGGAATCGGTGCACAGAGGAAGACTTTTTTGTTCCAATTGATAGCATCAAAGACAAGGTCAGCATTTAATGTCTATTAGCAATTGGCCTCTGGAAGGTGATTGTGACAAAGTTCTTGGATAGCTGGAGCTGAAACGGTTTATGCACATGTACAGTTTATTGCGAAGCAATTCAATCATTGTGCTTCTGCAGTATTAATGTATGCATATTAGAAAATAATTGTATCAAATTCGTGGATGAAACAAATGTCGTGGAGCGCACAAACTACTCAATTTTCTTTGCTTGTAGATTTCATATTTTTGAGATGTTATGGCTCGAGCTTTAGCAAGCATATGGATTGCATTATCTCTAAGTTCCACACTGCAGTTATATTCGCCGTTAGTCGAGGCAGTGATTTTTTATTGTGGAAAATATCGTTTGAATGACTGCAGATGATTTAGGAGATGTTTTCCGCTCGTTTTACTTTTACTGGTGCCTCTATTGCTCAGGCACGAGCAGATCAGGCCTTCACACTCCTAAATTTTGCTTTGGAATATTTTGAACATTTATTTACTCTGTAATTAGGACCGTTTGTGCAAACCCCTTTCTACATCTGGCGGAATAAGTTAATTTTCTCTACAATACTGATGTCAAGAATCTTAGCTGTGATAACTGAAATAAGATTCATGAAAGTGACTCTAATAGGTTCGTTAGATTCGCTCGTATTCCGAATCGTAATTTCCTGGCACGCATAATTGTCAGCGAAAGGACCGATCCTGAATGCTGAAAATCTTTGTTTCATGTGAACACCAGAATCCTCAGCATTGACTGCGCATCAGATTATTTCTTGGCACGCGTGTCACATGACTGGCCATACACAGGTGATATAACTTTCCTTGTTTTCGATTTTTGTCTCCAAACAGTGAACAATGTCCACACACTCTCAGTGGCATACATGAAGCTGTTGTTCAATGACGTCAAACGTGGTCAAATACTGTCCGTTTCCAAACATAACAAAACAGTACCACAACTAGTCATTTCAGAACACTTGGTTACCTATTGTCCATCATTGAAATACAATATGGTCTGCCGGAAACAGCCACAAGAATTATTGAGGACATTGTTCGCAGTTCTTGGCCAACCTTTTATCACAAAAGTAATGACCGAGGATACATGGTGGAGTGACCATAGGATTTCTAACTGTTGCTTCGGTATCACTAATGTGAGCATGTCTTTCCACATTATCGTGTTCATTTCATGTGGTCTATTAAGGATTGTTATTAAATGTTGGCTGAAGAAAGTAAATCACAACAAAAATCCATTTTGTGATGATTTGCAGAAGAATCATGTCATACGTGTCATTGGCGAACATAACACTGCTTAGTGTCATTTCAGTCCTTAATGGTCTTTCAAAGGAGTGCTTGATTTTGAGCAGTCATCTTCAGACAGTAGTTTAATTCCAATGCTGGAACTAAGTTATCAGTTTCAATCCCAAAATAGATATCGTACCGAAAATGAGTTCAGTCCAGGCTTCAAACTAGCAGGTCACTCCAAAAAAGTGAACAATTTGGCAATTTTCGACAGGTTAACGTGTATCCAGCGTTCGATACAGATGGAACTTCAGACCGTTCTCCCACCTGTTGTTCACTTTCTCTCAACATGAATGTCATAGCTGTCGTTACTGACAGGGTAATTTGGCACAACAATAATCATTTGGCAAGTTATGCTCTGAAAGATCATCAGTTGGAAGCAGTCCGTGTTTCACTCGAGAATGCTTGTTACTTTATGTTCAACATTTATTTTAGGCTACGTTACTTAATCTGAACAAGCCAATTACTTTAAGGTTCAAATGAACTCATCTATTGCTCTGGGATAGCACTAGGGCTATGAAAAATCATTTGATGTGTATTCATAACTGCCTCTGTTGTGAAAGAATTCATACAATGATTTATTGTTCCACATTCAAAGATGCCAACAATTAAGCAATCCTGTATTAGCAGTGCAAAATTGTCATGGATAAAGACGTGAATAATCAAGGTAGAACCTTTTCAGCCACCAATTAATTGTTAAATGTTTTGTTTTAGACTTTTGCAACAAATTGGCTAAACAACGTAAAGACGCAATTCTTTTCACACTCAGGCATAGTGTGCATTTCGCGGCAATCAATAGGTTCCTTAAAATGTGATTCAATTTCACGCTGTGCAGTTTTAACGTTTGCGTCTATGTTAGTGAGCTATCTGTTCAAACCATGCTATTACAAGTCCAGTAACGTTATAACCGGTGATATTTTTATCAGTTCCAGTGTCTTCTCGAAACCATTGTACGTTCACCCGCACAAATTGAAACAACTGTTCTCTATTTCTGTCTGGGTACACTTGTTTCCTGCTAACAGAAATTAAATCAGTTGTACAAAGAAAAACTGAACAGGAAAATAAGATGTTTAAGTCTGAGAAGCAGGTGAAATTTGAGCAATAACCTTTTACTTTCTCTTTAATTTTTTCTTCTGTTATGTATAATTAAGAAGAAACAAAAATAAATCAATTATCTTGTGGTAACATTGTTTTGTTTTTGAATACCGGCTTTAGAGATATATTCACCTCACCGATATGTTTTCCCTGGTTAGCTGGTATGCAAAACAAGGCGACAAATACAGCTGACGTGGCTCCAACATATTCATTGTGCGCGTGACATCAGGTTTTCTGTCCAATCAGATTTTTTTTTCTGTCACATGAATTGTTAGCAAATACGGTTAAATAACGTCCCACCTTGCCAAATAACGGGTGGCTGATGGAGTAGTTCGGAGACTTTCCAAACTTCTGATGTTCATTCACCGTGCCCTCCGACTTTTGCAATTAGCAGAACACTTTGAGGAGCCCAGCGTAGGTAGCCGTAGGTGTAGCCGTAGGATCGAGAATATGTTGATTCATTTTAAGATCTGAAATGTAGTCATGACGGTCCTCCTTAGAGTAGAAAAGAGTACAGCATGAACATGGTGACATCGAAAACCTATGTCAGCAGACGAGGTCCTTTGACCCATACTGATTTTAAAGCTCATCTAAGTGCAGTCCAGTTGGCTGCCATAAGCTGCTGGTTGATCTGTGTAACATGATTTTTCAGAATTTCAAACGCTGAATTAACCCACTTACATAAGGATGGGTATGAAAGGAATGTTGGCATGGCCGCCCTTCTCATATGGTGCACAAGTTGATAGGTTCCTGCAGGATATTTTTTAATATAACGACGGATTGATATTACTGTAAATGTGGCCAGAGCATTTCGCTCATTGCAGGTTCGTTTGACAATGGTATGGAGACGATTTGACTAACGAACTCAGCAGAGAGATGAAATAATTTTAAAGGTCGCGAAAAATATTACGGGGCACATTGATACACCGACTGGCATGCAGGAAATCTAGTTTGTTTTCATACATTAGTGTTATTTAAAAGGGCAGATTATGAATGTTTGTAAGCAACACCTTTTCACACCTTTACCACAATTCTGCAGGTAAAGTTGGAGTTGTTTATCACCAACTTGACACTGGTACAAAGAGCCGAATGGCCTGCCACTATGACGTGATTTTTCGTTCCTCTTGCTTATCGATATGTTATGCAAAAGCTAACTAGATCAGTTGACATTAAACGTGTCAGAAAAGTTGAATGCAATTGTGTGCAGCGTTTACTTGGTTTTGATCACATTTTCTGAATGTGCCCACTCTGCAAAACGTGCAGGCCATCGATCAAACTAATACAACTCAGCAGGTTACTCGATCTACTGGCTCGTAAGACAGTCCGTGAACCGAATTTGGCTGCTTGTGGAACGTTACTGTGTTATCTGACAACAAATTGTCTGAAATTGAGTGCACAATATGGAAGCAAACTAAAGCTGCACTCAGAACTTCCCCACTAAAGATCACAAGGGAACAGATCCAGACAAGCAGGTGAAAGACTTTTTTTTTTAATGCAAACTCGGGCTAGCACAGAAAGGGAACCGGACAAGTTGGCACCTACAGAAGCTAAATTAAAAATACATCCCCAACTAATCAAATCAGCCCCTCTAATCTCATCAAGTAAACCTTTATGGAGACACCTAAAGATTCACATAACCAAAGAAGCCTCCCTGGCCTCACAGATTTCATGAGATCAACCAAACACCCATTGTCCAAACCCCGGAGATCCTAGGCCATTGATAAACCCATCTGACAGATACGATTAACACACACTTAAAAACATCGTTGTGATACTTGAAAACATCGAAACAGAATGGCCAAAGTCAAGTACTGTAAACAAAACATTAACATTTGAATCATGCAATGTGTCAAAGTTCGAGTATAACGGTAATCCATTGCGGCGGGCCTTTCGAGTGCAACGGGACAGTTCTGTTCATATATCCTGACTGCACCTCCGTTGACGTGAAAATAAAGCTGTACCGCTGTTGAACCTGACTCTGAGTCCGTAGTGGTCGTATCCGCCCACTCGAGCTCACAGTTGCAATACGTTGTTGGTGGGTTTGAAACGTTGTTGAGTTGGAGCTCCCTCTCAATTCGCAGAACGTAATACCAGCAAAATGCTGTTTATTCTTTTTTCACTGTTCTGTTATTTTAGGGATTTAAATGCCGCTGAAATGGTGGTCATTTCTTGCCGACTTCAAATTGTTCTTGTACTTAAGACTACAAAGTCTGAGGATCTTGGGAACCTAATGGTGAAATTCTGCTGTCAGTCCATATTCCAACAGAGGAGCACTTAGAGGATTAGAATATATGGAGCTGGATAGGTTTTCTGGTCTTGACCAGATTTATGTTAAAAAAAAACTGTATGAGACACACTATTCGAGGCTAGAGATGAAAAACCAGGGCCCTGTCTGAAGTATTTGCATCCTTCTTAACCACGGGTGATTTCATGGGAAAATAGGGGTAGTGAATGTCGTGCCCTTACTTAAGAAAGGCTGCAAACAATAACATCGGAATTACAGACCAGTAAGTCTAACGTATGTGGTAGGCAAGGTAACGGACAAGATCCTGAGGGATAAGATATGCATTCGTTTAGAAAAACGGGGTTTGATTAGGTATAGTCAGCACGACGTTTTGCGTGGCAGACCATGCCTCACAAATTTGTTATATTTTCTTCATGATGTGACAAGAATGGTTGATGGGCTCAAGGCTGTTGTCATAGCCTGTGTGAATTTTATTAGCTTATTTATTAGTCACATGTAAGCTTACACTCAGACAGGAATTGAGCTACTGCGAAAATCCCCTTTCAATAATTTCCAGCAGGCCTTCGATAAGATTTCACATGATAAATGTGGGACGAAGAGGATAAGAGTGGAATGACGCATGTCGGACATGAAACTTGTGGCTTGTGGTGTGCCGGAGACCTCGGTGTTTCGCCCATTGTTGTTTGTTATCAATATCAATGAGTTGGATGAGAAAATGCTAGTCGTGATTAGAAAGTTTGCAGATGTTGCTAAAGTCAGCGACATCGCGGAAAGCGAGGAAGATTACCAAACATTGCAGCAAGACATTGATCAGCTGGGTAAATGGGCCGAGAAATGACAAAATGTGTGTACTAGACATGTCTGAGGTGTTGAGTTTTGGGAAATCAAATCAGGGTAGCAGTTTTATGTTGAATGGTGATCTCTTAAGGAGTATCGCAGAGCAGAGGTTCCTTGGAGCTCTTCAGCACTGTTCCCTAAAGGTGGGGTTACAGGTCGACAGAGCAGTGAAAAGTGTTTTGCACAAAGGCGTCTTCATTCGTCAGGGCATTGAGTATAGGAGATGGGAAGTTATGTTGCATTTTTAAAGGATGTTGTTAGTATTGTGTTCGGTTTTGGCCACCTAGTTATAGGAATGATGCCACTAATCTCGAAGGAGAGCTGAACAAATTTACAAGGATGTTTCCTGGACACAAGTGACTGTATTATGTGAACAGGTGGTAGAAACTAGAATTT
>JARDVH010000121.1:8074813-8094768 GCA_030324005.1 Negaprion brevirostris | reverse complement strand
TGAAATCTCTATGCTGCATTGATCTTGAATCAAAATTTGTTGTCAGGTTCCAACAGAATTGGCAATGAAAATAGAACTCGAGAATTAGGTCCCCATTGTTGGCTAGGTTTGAAATTAAAAGAGTGATGATGTAATGATGTTTATTTGAGTAATTTGACTCAATCCCTGTTGAGAGGAACAGAGACAGCTGAAGATGTATTTAAAGTTCCAGGAATTGGAACGAAAATATTTTGATAGTGAACTGTCAGGTATGTTCAGATGAATTCACTCATTCTGCTGTAACCTTTTTTGGTTGTTATTGTCATTTTTGTGACTGATAACTGCAAATTGAAGATACTTGAGATTTTTTTTGCAATAAAGCCGTGGATGTTTCATCATGGGCAGACAGAGTAAGTGAACCAATTCAAATCACGAGAAAGTAACTGATCACAGTACACAATGCGATGCGAATTTTGAAGATCGGGAAAATCGAATACCAGACCTGCTTGAGGTTGGATCAAATGGAAACCCTGCCACTGCGAGCAACAGTGCAGCGTTTTATAACTAGACAAAACGGAAATAAATTAGTGTGATAGATGAACATTGAAGGAAAGGAACACACATATGATGTGCAAATGAGATGGTTGGAATTGAACAGAGTAATAGTCTGGGACAGCTGGTGTGACCCTATTGGTCAAAGTGCAACAGTCGTGTGAATGGAGAGCAAAAAAACAAGGCAGTCAATATTTGAATGGCGTAGAAGGGAACTATTGATGACATTCACTTGATCGTAATGAGAACGATCATATTGAAAAAAAAGTACAAAAAAAGGACTTAAAGAAAATGGGACAGTTAAACTGATAACGATAGTTCGAAGCACACATAGTTTTAAGAGAGAAAATAGGAACTAATGGGGATTTGAAAGCACACAGCGCTGTTGTTTGATATTTAAGACAATTCTGATGAAGGATAAATATGTTTTTTAGCAAGCTACATTTAAAATAATGTTCTCCACGGCAGACAAATTCAAATAGGTTAACATCCATACAAAAGTATAAAATGATGATTTCTGTTTTTTTTATGAAACAAGCAGAATGGCATCATGCAATTGAAAAAAAAACGGAACAAGGATTTCGAAAGTAAATAGAAATTAGGACATTGATTGTAATTCAGATCATCGAAATACTTAGACTTCACACTGATGTATTTTCTGGTGAAAACAAAGTATAGACGGGTGGATAAATTGGTCGGTATTTCTTCATGATATTTGTGCTCATATTTATGAATTTTTAGAGAACAAAATCTGATACATTGACCACCAACAGTCACGTGCACGAAACGTCACTCGATGTGACTAAGCTGTAACTGTGGAAGAGGGAACGGAGGCAAAGACTATTTTCTAAATTATAAAATGTTTGAGAAATAAGAAACACAAAGGGGCTTTGGAGTCATCTTTGAAGATTCTCTTAAGGTTAATATACAGGTTCAGTCGGCAATTAGGAAGGCAAATGCAGTGTTCACATTCATATCGAAAGGACGAGTATGCAAGCGCAGGGACGTAATGCTGAGGCCGTATAAGAGTCTGGTAAGATCCCATATGAAGTATTGTAAGCAAGTTCGGGCCCAGTACCTCAGGAAGGATGCGATGGCTTTGAAAATGTTCCAGAAAATGCTCCCTGAATTATGAATTTGTCGCATGACGGTTGAGGAATCTGGGTCTGTACTCGTTGGAGTTTAGAAGGATGAGCGGGGATCTTATTGAAGTTTGCAAGATAGTGTGACATCTTGATAGAGTGGATGTTGAGAGGATGCTTCCACGAAGAAAAAAAAACGAGAATCAGACGGCAAAACCTCAGGCTAAAGGGACAGTTCTTTATAACAGAGATGAAGAACAATGTCTTCAACCAGAGAGTGGTGATTCTGTGAACGTATTGTTACAGAAGTGTGTGGAGGCCATGTCATTGGGTGAATTTACGATAGAGATAGAAATGTTCTTTATTAATAAAAGGATCAAGGATTATTGGGATAAGGCAGGGCAATGGGGATATAATAAAATATCTGCCATAAATGAATGGCGGAATAGACTCAATGGGCCGAGTGGCTAAATTTTGTTCCTATGTCTTACGGTCTTGTCTTATAAAACTTCAAAATATTTTGATCAGGTCACCTGAGGACCAAGAACGTGTTCAAATGATATTGGGCTACTGTTAAAATATACAAGAGTTACATAGAAATAACTGATATGCAAGTGATCACTCTGGAATAGACACATTTAATTGTTTGGAAGTGCTTACAAAGATTCATTAAAGGACAAGTTTTAGATATGCGGACTACTGGAGGAATAATCTGGTGTGAAATTAAAAATGGGACCAAAGGGAAGTTGGTCACACCAAGAAGCATCATAATATTATTTCAGAGCATTCACTACAGAAAGTGACATATCAGACAGGTCAATTTGATAGATGTGATGGGTCGGTGCTGGTGGTGAAAGGACTGGGAATGACAACTGCACATCTTTCAAACAGCGCGCTACGTTTCTCGAGAACAACCCAGGAAATGCCATTAACAAATGAACAAGCACCAACCTTTTCTCAGAGGGAATTGGGAACGAATTTTATAAGTCTGTTACTCCCATGACAAAGCACAGAAATATTTACTGGTTATTATGGGGAAAGAAGAAACAGTGGATTGGACCCATTATACAGGGCCGATTACTCCCTTATAAGAAATCAAGGAGAGGGAACAAATGCAGTAACATGTGGATGCAGGGGCCAAAGTTACTTTAAACAATTGCGTGAAATATTGGGTAAAGAAAGAAATTGGAGACTGATCGCCAGGACAGGATTTGCAGAGCGGACTGCAAGTTTAATAATCGGGTATACCAGAACTTGTCCAGAAGATGACTGCTGTTATCGGACAACAATTTTTATGAAATTGGGGGCACAAGATGGAAGCAGACTAAAGTTGCATTCAGAGCCTCCCCACTAAAGGTCACAAGGGAACGGACACAGACGAGCAGGCAAGCACATGCTTTTAGAATGCAAATAAGGGCTAGCACACAAACGGAACCGGACAGGATGACACTTGCAGGAACTAAATTAAACAGTCCACCCCTATCCAACTAAATCAACACCTCTGATCTAATCAAGCAAAACTCTTTGGAGACACCTTAGGATTAGCATCACTAAGGAAGCATCCCTGGCCCCACAAACTTACTGAGAATAGTCAAACACCCATTGTTTAAACCCCGGAGATTCGAGACCATGAATAAGCCCATCAGACAGAAACTATTAACACAGGCTTAAAAACATGGTTACAATACTTGAAGACATCGAAACAGGTTGGTCAGAGTCGAATACTGTAAACAAAACATTAGCATTTGATTTGTACAATGTATCAAGTTCAGTTATAACTGTCGCCCATTGCGACGGGTCTTTCGAGTGGTTTCGGAACAGTTCGGTTTGTATATCCTGACTGCACCTCCGTCGACGTAAAACAAGATAAACCTGTATCGCTGTTGAACCTGACCCTGAGTCCGTAGTGGTCGTGTTCGCCCACTCGCGCTAACAGTGCAAATATAGGACTGGAGCACAGTAGTCTCCAACTGCGATGGCAAGGACATGATGATGTGATTATGACAGGTGATACATGCACGCTGCAAATAGAATGATAGGAAGTGGGAGGTAGAATGATAGGAAGTGGGAGGAAACATTATACTTCGTTAAATATGTAAGCAGACCCTGACAAAATTAACAACCGCCCGACTGGTGGAGGAGAGCAAATATGTCTTAGTAGGTTCCTCTCTACTCTGAATACTGTCGTGGAATTGAATACATCCATTACTCACTGGAGAAATGGAACGGTGGAACAGGAAACTTAACATCTGGATCTGTGAAGATCCTTTGCCCCGAGAAAGGCTGGACTTACAAATCTGAATCAGAGGTCCAGACTGTAAGCTTTCTCAGATGGGATCCTGAGCTACAAAAGACTCACGGAAGGCAAATCGGATATTTAATGTATAGGAGATTTAGATATTGGCGTCGAGGAAACATTTATACAATGGTTTCTACTCGGCTTTGAGGGCCAGCACTGCCAAGGATATGTAAACATGTAGTAGATGTGACTTGAATTTTGAGATGTTAGGTGTCGCCATGTTAATATAATTTGATAACAGACAACTAATAGCGACTGAAATTGCAAAAAAAATCTATCGCTTTTTCAATCTCCGTGAAGCAAATTTGATTGAGATGTGAAAACAAATAATTGATTTGAAAAAAAAAACACTGGGAAGACATTTGGTCATCTCACCTAAATCATTCAGTGATTTTTCCCAGTCTTTTAGATCTACGTGCAGTAAAATAAAATTATCCCAGAATGAGAAGACGTGAACAATAGTACAATGAAATAGTGCAGAATCTGGAAATTCTAAAATAAACACAATTGCCAATAATTATTCTTATTACAATGCAGCAACGGCCTCAATTGGATAGTATACAGGGAATGCACATGGTTTATGCAGTGTCGGAAGTAATCTGCAGATGCAAAATTGTGTTTAAATTGAACACACTCCAATACCTCTTTATATTAATAAAGCAAATTACTATTTCGAGCGAGATATAAGATATTGGCACTAAGCCAGGCTTTCATTCAAATACGTCAGTTTTACGTGGAGAGGAAAAAAAAAACAGGCATGTTGATCCATGAAGTTAATTCTGAAAAAAGAAAGACTTGAGGTATGGCCTGCGCTGTTATTTGCTACTAGTTGTTGTTGGAATGAACTAATTTTGCAAGGGAATGGAATTTTTTTTTTGAGAAATCCATTTTTCTCAGTTTCCAATATTTAATAAGTTGATTATCCCAGGATGAAAAGAGGTGAACAATATTACAGTGAAATTATGAAGAATCTGGAAATTCTAAAATAAGAACAGTTGCCAATAATTATTCTTCTTACAGTGCAGCAACGGCCTCAATTGGATAGTATAGAGGGAATGCACATAGTTTATCATCAATTGTCTCTTAATTTCGGGAAGCAAAATGCCACACCAATGACTTACACTTTGCTGTTTTGTCTGTGATGCAGAAAAAGCAAAATATATGTATGAACGAAAATATGCGTTGATTGAAGTTGTGGCATAATTGTACTGTTAGCGTTTCAATGTCAATACACGCATACCGTCACACCCTTTGAAGAAATGCCACTAATGGCTGATGTATTTACCTAACAGGTCCTTGTCAATTATACTTATTCCGAACGAAAACAAGAAAATTGCCTTGCCTGGATGCATCCACGTTTGTTGTATTTGCCTCTTGGACTACAAATTTGAGGCCTTAATGGAAAATGACCCAAGTAACTGCTCAGCTTTTCTATCATAACGTACAAAATACATTTTTTTTAAGATTGGAAATGGGCGCCTAAATATTTCATATCCAACACTGCTTTAAATTCTCAAGGGCCACAAAATTACGTCATTTTCGGGAGAATTTTGAAATCACATGGTGTCAACTTCACTGTCAACAATTCTAGTCGACATGGAGACTTGGCTGCAAATTTTCTATCTCATTAGCGCATAGAAATTAAGCGGGAAAAAAAAGGTCACACGGCCTATTTTTGTAGTTGACTTCGATAATGAATAATTTAATTCAATTCAATAAGCTGAATTTCAGCTTAACATTGCACTATCCACTTGAATATCATACTCACAATTCCAAACATGCATGATACCTCTACTTATGAAAATGTTTGAATTCCCTTCAACGTCAGATTTTGAAAACTTGGATTATAGTCACAATCAGCTCAAAGGAAAGAATACCTTTTAATTACAGTTCTAAATGAACATCTCATTTTTTTTTTCAAACCGTGTCATACAATGTTGCATTTTTCCACACAATTGAATACGCTGTTCGCATTTACTCCATTAAGATCCTTTGGGAGAGTGTGTGTCTCAAACATTATGGCTTACTCTCCTGAATATGTCACGTAAAAATAAACATATCAATTTGAATGCGAAACTTCAATTTCAATGCCATATTTCGAAATTTCAATGCCAACACACTGTGTTACTGTGAATAATTAGAATGCCTAATATGTTTTGTCTGTGGGCTAGGTGAGTGTAGCAGTAAGATGGTGTAGAGTAGCATTCTACAATTAAATAATAAGTATACATCTTGGTCTTTAATCTGTCCGTGATTGTACTCTACTGAGATAATTATTGGTCTGGGCAACCATATTGTATGCTGCTGCACAAAGGCGTGCATTTATTACAAGACAATTATCTGATGTAGGATGAATATCTGAGTTGAGTTATTTTTCTTTTAATGAATCTATTCAGGGCAATATTCTTCTCAAGGATATGTTAAAGTTCTTCCCTGTTTAATCAACGCTGGTCTTCCCATTCCTGACGTACTGAGAATGTATAACAATCGTTGAGCCTACATCTTGAGACGTTTGTTTTCATCTGTGCTCGGACATATATATAGGGCGCGGATGCGGTGGTTCTCCTTGGCGATTGACGGTAACGTTGAATGCAATTGATCGACGCGAGTCAGTCACCTGATGGATTAAGATAGGGTTACCGATATATAAAAAATAGCCAGCCTATGACTCTCTCCATGTGCATCTCATAGTGTGGAAATTGCTTTAAAATAAGCTTCACGATCCAAATGTTTTCTGGAGGCTGAAGGGTGTGCCGGATTCACAGACGCATTTAAGACATAAGCGCTTTTGTTTTCTGACTGCTTTGCCGGCAAAAAAAAACAATAGAGGCATGTTAAAGCATTTCACTGCGGGGATGTTCAGCGAATTGTCTTTATTTTGCTGACCGTTTCAAACATTGTTAAACAAGTATTATTTTGACAAAATAAAAGTTTCATTGGGTCAATAGAAGCATGCCTTTGTGAAACGCCTTATACTCGCAATAAAACCAAAGACAAATCTAACTGTGATGTAGACCGTCTTCATAAGATACTTTGGAGTTTCTGATGTGGCCCAGAATCGAGTGGAGTCTCACTTTATAGCCAAACGTCTGATTGACAATCTCAATCTTTATGCAACACCATAACTCGCCTCCAACGCCAACGCTTTCGCCAAGTCAGCCATATCACATCACAATCGTAATATAGGTGTAAACGATCGAACCTTACCATGGCAATGACAAGCGCACGCTCATTTAGGTGCCATATGTTTCCCTGCTTACAAAACCGACTTTGTCAAAAGATATATGTCAAATAAACCAGCTCTGTAGTGTTTTGTTGTTGTTGTTCTTTTATGTTCGTTCTGCGTTAATATCTTGCTCACCAAGCTCTTTGACTTTGTTTTTCAAGTTTTCTATTTCTGAAACACAAATATCTGAATCGACATTTGCTCCTTCAGTGATTTCTCCTCATCGTGTCTTCAATCATCATTGTTCCTCAAAACTAGCAACTTCAATACCTTCATATTCATATTCGCAATTGTTAGTTCGTGTTGAAATTTGATGGTCCCAATATAATCTCTCGACATCCCAACGTATTTCAGCTATAATTAAAAATACAGTTGATGTTTTCTTTTTTCGAAATGCAGCAGCAACTTTGTATTTGCACACGCTCCGAAAAACTGCAAAAGTGATAGTGTTTGATATTGTCCATTAATATGAAAGGTCAGATATGTCACGTTGCCTTTTTTTTTTACCCCAGTCTGAGTTCTGAACTATACGACAGTGATTATTTATCTCAAACTTGCCAGCTATTTGTGGCAGTCTGGCGATTTTGCACAAGTTAATGATGTGAGAAAGACAACAATAATATGATAGAAATTCTTGGAACTTCTGACTGAGTGTTTCCCGCTGGCGCAATATGCTGACTTCTTTGCTACAGGCGGAATTCTCTGGTCCGCCCGCTGTGCATCAGAATTTCGTTTGATGTCACCACATGCCGGCAGGGAACCTCGGGTGCGGGTGCACTGCCGGCGGTGCAAGAGATCTCTGGTGTCTTCAAGGATTCGATGCAGTGTTCCAAGATGTTAAAAAAAAAATCAGTCAAATCAGTTTTCTCACGGTGTAGGCCAAATGAAAGAAAATATATATAGTATACGCAAAACTCAGCACTTGGTTGACAACAACATATGTATCATACCTTCAGATTTTTGATTGAGTTCATTTTCTGTGAGATGAGGTCAACATGTAGAATCAAAATCTTAATTCCAGTGGCGTACTCATAGTTAGCATTAACACCAGATTTTCTTATTTTCTATTGAAATAGTTGAGCCGCTGGCGAGATAAGCAATTATTGCCCATCCTCCTTATATTTAAAAGTTCTGATAGAAGCGCAACATATTTTAATTTGAATCGTTCCACTAAAAATTGCAACACTCAGTGGAAAATCTCTGGTCCAGCGGCAATACAATCATATGAGCCTTGGAACAGAATTTGGCAAGTCTGTCGACCGAGTCTGTGCCGCTACTCAGTAATGACTGGTGAAATAAAATTAAATTTTATTTATTAGTCAGCAGTATGCTTATGTTAACACTACAATTTAATTACAGTCAGAAAAAAAAAACGCAGTCATCAGACCTCAGCTCCTGTTTGGGTACATTCAGAGTATCGGTCGTCCAAAGATTCGAACTCGAATGATACACGGAATGTGGGAGGAATCTCGAGGAAACGCATGCAGACACGACAGAGAACGTGGAGACGCAACACAGTGACACAGCCTGGGTAATCATGCCATGATTTCTGGCGCAATGTGGCAGCAGTGCACCCACTGTTCCGTTCTCAATTTCATCGTTTTGACTTCTGCTCGTGACATTTGATCTTTATCTTCACCAGTCCAGAACCAATCGTTCTTCATCTTAGCTACGCTCAAATACTAGGTCCCAACAGCCTTCTATGGCAATGAATTTCAAAGATTCGCCACCGTCTGTCTCAGGAAATTCTTCAGTGTGTGTTCTCCAATTGATTTGCCCCTTCGTTTGACACTGTGCATTCGGATCATAGTTTTTTTTTGACGAATCGAAGTACGTTCCCAAATCACCCAGTCAGTTGACGAGCTGAATGAAATCAGGAACGAAAATCACCATGAGAGAATTGATTGAATGAAAGCTGGATAAATATACATGTCCTGAATGTCTTCACTCCGCGTATTTGAGGAATCGGTCATGGAAAAAAAATAGCTCCATTCGTGTCTAAAATATCATATGGACTGCAAATTGGGTACAACTCACTTGAATGTAAGAACCTCAAACGTTAAAAAATGGACTGAGGAAATGAATTGAACCTTTCTGCAAGGGCCTGACGGGGCATGCCACCAATATAATGTTGCTGCTTGAGGAATCACACTGCCTGATCAATACTTCAGTTTCAGTTTGAACATTGCAACACTAACAATCAGAAACACACACAGGGAAAAAAAGAGTCAAATGCGCTGAACTGAAATTTGAAATTGTCACGGAGCTTTGGATCTTCCTGTGCACAGGTTATCTGCAGAAGCTTCCAAATTAACAACAGTGAGGTCACATTAAAATTAATCTAACCAACTGTAAATAACTCTTGCTGGACTGGAGTTAAAACCTCTAAGTTTATATGGGTACAATTTTGGAACAGAACTTGTATTTTAGACACGAATGGAGCTTTTATTTTCCACATGACCGATTCCTCAAATACGCGGAGTGACGACTTTCAGGACATGGATATTTATCCAGCTTTCATTCCATCAATTTCCTCATGACGAGTTTCGTTCCTGATTTCATTCAGCTTGTCAAAAGACTGGATGATTTGGGAACGTACTTCGATTCGTCGAAAAAAAACTATGATCCGAATGCACAGTGTCAAACGAAGGGGCAAATCAATTGGAGAACACACAATGAAGAATTTCCCCAGCCAGACGGTGGCGAATCTTTGAAATTCATTGCCACAGAAGACTGTTGGGACCTAGTATTTGAGCGTAGTTAAGATGGAGAACGATTGGTTCCCGACTGGTGAAGATAAAGATCAAATGTGACGGGCAGAAGTCAAAACAATGAAATTGAGAATGGCACAGTGGGTGCACTGCTGCCACATTGCGCCAGAAATCTTGGTATGATTATCCAGGCTGTGTCACTGTGTTGCGTCGCCACGTTCTCTATCGTGTCTGCATGCGTTTCCTTGAAATTCCTCCCACATTCCGTGTATCATTCGAGTGTGTCCGTCTTTACAATGCAGGCAAATTTTCCAGGCCATTGCATGCACACTAAGGTCTTTCAGTATTGTGTAAATATAAATGAGATTTCCACTATACCCCCTATTTTCTATTAAACTCCGTCGAATAGACGCAGGGTCCTCAAATACTCCAAAAAAACGTCAAGTCTTTCACGTGCGTGTCACTCGTCTGTACCTCCGCTCGACTGTTTCCAAGACCAGCTCATCCTTCCTTTCAAATGGTACCCACATTTCTTGCAGCCTTCCAAAAGATGATCGCTGGGAAATTGCTATGACAGTGTAGCATTTTGCAAGCAAATCGGCGTTGGCCATTTTGTGTTGTGAATTAATTACACGCGGATGTGAACGGATGAGGACGAAACGTTTCTCGTTCCTTTCGGTGTTTCTCGTCGTTTGTTCAAGTCAGAAACTTTTAAACAAATCACGAAGCGAATAATGTATGCTAGCCGTTGAATTTAGTTCTGGAAGAGCACACACACACACATGCATTCGCCTTGCAAGCATTGTACTTGCATTTAACAGGTGATATGGGCGTTCTTCTTCCGGCATGTACTATCGGGGAGAATTCACTCACAAATACCCAAACATATGCGATTCTGAGAATTATTTCTTTTTTTCAGTGATAGAGAATGTTCGAAACATATGGTCATGGATTTTTTTTTGATAAATACTTACTTTCATTTGCGTATATTTCCATAAGATATTTATTAGCTAAATACTGACAGAACAACAGAGAGTTGAATGTATCTGGTGGTATACTGACTTAATCTGAGAACAATTCCATCAATAAATTCCATAAAAGTTGAGCAAGGCTTGAGCCTCCCGCTTTTGAATACGAGTGCGATCCGAATGTGGTCCAGAAGTACATGGCAACGATATAACATTCCAGACGTCTAGAATCAGGTCTATTTTATCTGATTATTAGGGCAAATGGATCTTAAAAAAAAATCATTGTGCCGTCGGTAACGAGAAGGATCTTGGTTACAAGCTCAAGCATCATATAACATTGGGAAGATGTCGAAGATCATGTTTTCTGGCCAACAATAATGATGCAAAAACGTTGACAGGCCTTAGCAGTTTCTTGGGCCAGATCAATCATATATCCCGACTCGCGAGATACAATGGTCAATCTTATTTGTGCCTCAGAACACAGTGAAAAATCATAATCATCAAATTATACTGACGTTAAGTTAATTATTTTTTTTTCGGGGGCTGGCTGTTTGTCTGGCGCTTCCTATCCGACCCTGAAGATCCGTCAGCACGCTATATAGTTGAATTGATATTGGGGCGCACCAGATGTTAAAATATTAACAAAAATGTTTCTTTCCGATGTAAGATGCTGTCTCCAGAAAGTCCCACTGTCCAGAGGATTATTCTGTACTGGCGAATTTAATAGACTGCAGTCGGACTGAAATAACATGATCTGCGCGATTTTCTGTTCTAATCTCATATTACCACTGCAGTCTCACATGGTTCAATTCAATGCCTGAAGTACAGTTTGTGCCACTGAGTTATGATGTCACCAGTGCTCCCTCATTCAGCACTGAAAGGTACACTGTAGCAAAGTAACATGCAATGTATTCAGAACTTTATTGGAAGTGACTGTAACGTGCCAACTGCGGCGGGGTATTTGCCCGACTACCATACATAGTAAAACAAAAAGATTTTGTTTTTCTCTCTTCAAGACGAAGTTCTTATATTGCAGGTCGGCAATTACATGCCTGAACAGTTATCCAATAAATATTAGACCAGATATTTTCCAAACTAGCCTCATGCTACTGCCGAACTCACCGTCACATTTCTGTCAAAATTTTGCTTACAACAGCGGAGAGCATAAGTCTGACATGTAACCAATTAGCTCCTCGCAAGTGCTGACAATGCGCCATCGCATGAAGCCCTTGGCTCATTACTTGATTAGTAGTAAAATTCAATAAGTCCACTTCCCACTCACACATTTCTACTTCTGCCATCTATCTGGCTGTCACGCCTGGCTATCAATATAAAACAGCTTACAAACACGCCATTATGCAAACAACATGTCTGTTGTTCGACCCACATCGCGTCTAATCAAAGACAAAATGCGAAAAATATCCATTCCATATCCAGAACCTAAAACCTTCAAAAATGTCACATCAATCCAAACACCTTCCCGTGTTTAATTCATGCAATCAAGCATCTCTCGAATTATTTTTGCTAATCTATTTACCTATGTTAATGTTTAAAATGCACTATTCATCATAACATACTTCTGTGGGTGCAACAGCAAATGCTGTATTCTATCCCTTGATACGATTGGCTGAATAGCGATGTCATGAGACAGCAACGTTTCCTTTTTCAACGGATGTGGTCTTTTAAAGGCAGTCGCCGAAATTATCGATCAGTGTCCGACTGACAGTTTCTCCCTGTCACTGATTACACAAAAAAATGACCTTGATCATTAAATGAATCATATTCTAGTTCCAGATTCCAGATTATCAGAATGCGTTTCCAGCCGGAAAAAAAAGAAACAAATTCCCTTGGTATTTTAATGAGACGATTGAAATTCAACAGGATTTGTTTGTCTGTTCCTGGGGCATGCATTTAATGTAGTGATATCAGCGTAAAACACACTGTTCACACTGTTCTAGTCAGAGGGAAGTTAAAGTTCTACCAGTAACCAGTCCCCATCCAATATCGTAAGGAGCAGACAATGCTGCAGCCTTAACATCAGTAGTTTGATTGTTATTGAGTTCACGCAAGACACCTGGTAGAATGAGAAATGAATGCAACAATCATGAATTTCAATTATTGTCTCTTTTTTTAAATCATAACACCCAGCTAATTCTATATACTATTTTCATCAATTTAGTTTTATGAAGGAAACCCTCAGCCCTTGTATTGCCTGAGCAATAGCAGATGCACATAAACTCCTGTTTTTTTTAAAAACAACCCTCTGAAGCAGATTAGCAGATATCTCCGAGAAATTTTAGTCGTCGAACTCCCATAATATTGCACTTGCCAACATCGGCCATGTCACATCGGATAGAGTAAAACGAATATTTTGCTATATTTGCTGTGGAGCGTTCCTTTGGATGCGTGGCAGTGCATCTGATATATGGACGTCATGATCTGGAAATGCTATATGCGCAATTCGTTTTCAAAAAATCATACAGGAAGTTTTCAAGATGTCATAGCTCTGCCGTGGTTGACATTGCAATCAGTAATTATTCAGAGTGGGCGCGCTTCAAGCTCATGATTTATTTTACTCTTGAAGGAGTGAAAGTTGAATTGCTCTTGATGTTGCATTCAGTTATGCAATTTGACAAAATCCAGTGATAATTTTAACTTATACACCACATTTCTGAAATTGATAACATTTACGAAGTAAAAGAGTTGTACCCCGAGATGCATTGTCTGCCAATTGGCTGTTTCATCCTGCTTGTTTGGATAATTGGCCAAGTTCTGTTCATAGCATGCACTCATATACGTAAATCTAAAAAAAACTGGAAACGCCAGTAAACATACTGGCGCAGCGCATTAATGCAGTCTTGTAGATGGTGACATCAGGTGATAAGTCTACTCTCATGTAATGTACTAAATATCGCCCAAGAATGCGTATTGTACCATTATTTTATAGAATGTCGACAAAGCAGTGCTCACATGGCCCAGGGAGACTGGACAAAAACTCTGAGGCAGCATGTTATCCACGCCCTCAGAGATAACCACACATATGTCCTCCAATATTCACACAAGCCAACATATTTTGGGCCACTAATGTGCGATTCACCGCGGCTAATGAACCAAAATTTCACATCGTTGGCCTATGGATCACACCCATGCGACAGGGACAGAAGGAGCAAGCTTCACACAGTGAGAGTGCCCTACGCTGGGATCGATCCTGGGCTGGTGAGGCATCGATGCTAATCAACGCATGTAAGCAACATCTGCATGGTTTATTGAGAAACAATGAACAGGGTGGAACATGGAACTCGGAAATTCTGATGGAACAAGTATCATCATACGTTCGTTCAGCACGACACACTGACATGATGATCGCTGTGAAAATGTGTCATTAATAAATTACTCAACCTCTACCATAGCACACATTTTCTCCTGTGATAGCGATAATTCCACTAAGTAGGGTTCCATCAAACATCCACTCGCAACTATCGATTCTCATTGGCATTACCTTACAGAGAATGCATAAATATTGTTTTTTTTTTCGGGTGTGACATTTGAACATAACAGAGATCCATGTCTGATCGCGTATCAACTCTTAATCTGTAATTGGTATCTAACTGAAAACATTGAGAAAAAAAAACATCAAGTCGTGAAAACTGCTGAATGAATCAGTACGCACGATACTTTTCTTGCAGGCCGTCAAATTCTGCAGTAACATAAATATAAACTTGTGTTAACAGGCAACATGTTGGTGTGCTTTGAATAGGATACACAGCAACTGTCTGAATTTCTTCATAACCAGCACAGAATATTTGTATAGACGGTTATTTCAGAGTGCAATGAAGTGGGCCCGGTTGGAAACTGTCAGTAATGTCTGAAGAAGCAGCACTTGTCATCATTCTATTCAGAGAAGTGTCATTGGTGACTTCTTCACTCACAAATTTGAATTGATCTTATAAAAAAAAAAATCAAATTGGCAAAGGAGGGTGAACATGGGGAAGTTTGAGGGATAATTTCGGACGAACTAACAATAACATCTTACCGAAGCATTTAAATAAATAAGTTGTGGCAACATATGAAATTCACCAGCAGGATGAGTATGCCGGGGATAAAGAGCCCAAAAGCCGGCTGATAGCAGCAGTGTACGCAGTTGCAATGTGCCACTCCCTCATCGAGCTGCATCGGACGTTGCTGGCTGAAAGTCCCCCTACCCCACACAGATATGGAGCTTTGAGTCTGTTAGCGCAAGTGGGCGAAACGACCACTATGGACTCGGAGTGAAGTTCAATAAGGGCACAGCTTTGTTTTCTTTACGTCGACGGAGAAGCACAGTTTGGACATACAATCGGACTGTCCCGAAAGCGCTCTGCCCGTCACTCTCAGCAGGCTATAGTTACACCTGAAATTCGGGGCAGTACTTTTTTGTGCGTGAGTTTCATCCCCCCGTATTTCTGGTGCCATTAATATGACAGGACGCGAGAAACTGGGCACAGACCCGATGTCGCTGACCAAGGAGAGACGTTTACATATCCTTATGATCGCCTTGCATGGAGATACCTTTCTTGCTTTCTGCTCTATCCACGCCACTCATAATTCCATACCGCTGAATCATGCCCCCCGCTCATTCTCCCCTACTGAAATAAAAACTATCTTACTTTACACAATGTCAATCCTTAATGCCGATAACATCCAAGCAAAATTCATTTGTGACCTTTCCAGTACGATCGCATCTCTCCTGTAATGTGATTTCCAGAACTCTATATGATCATCCCCCGGTATCGTTATCCATTTGCAAAAGACAATTAGCACTAACTTACTGTTTTCAATCTCAATGCCATGGCGAACACCGACAAATATAGGATATGCCCTCTAAATCTATGCTTTCCCTATCTTCTTGCTTGTGTGACCGGGGCATATGAACAATCCTGTCTCTACTACTCGGTTCTTACAACATTACTGCTATTCATCATGAATTTCACTGACTTTTTTTGACCTGCCCTAATTCATCAAATAATAATTACCCAGATTTCCTTCATGTGCTCCTTTTGCTCTCCTAATGTTCCGTTCAAGCTTGTCGTCCACCTACTGCATTGGCGATTCACTTCAACTTTTTTGAACCCTCGACAGCAGTTGTATCCATACGCTCAACGGTCTCGCTCAACGTTGTGCATCCATCGATATCCACAGTTGGGAGAATTTACAGGTAACACATTTCATTTATTTATTATAGCAATTTTGCACTGGACTGTCCCTAATTCCTTCTTGAATTGTCCTTGCTCTTCTCTCAGTGATACAGGTATAGTATTCTCTTGCCAGTCAACTCCGGTCAATTGACATGATTTGGTGCAATGTGGCCTTCCCCCAGATAAAACATTTGTTCCGTGGCCAGATTGTTCACTTTTTCACGAGCATCCTCAATCTACCAGCGTCATGATGGCTGTCTGAGAATACTGTCTCGTTGAGAGTTCAACTGATCGTCTTGCCTCAGTACATGAATTTCAGTTGAGAAACGCCCCTCTCTTGTAGAACTTTCAAAGTGCCTTCGAAGAAGAAATGCTATTAATACTTAGTAAATATTCTAGTAATACTAAGGCGTTTATGTCATGACCAGTGCAGTTAATATTGACGATGTTTGAGTCCCCCTATTTCACTACATTAATACATTTATATTGCTCTGAGATCTGCCCACACATCTGTTCTTCTATTTCTTTCAGGATATTTAGGGACCTACAGACGACTCCTAGCTACGTGCATGCACTTGATTTGCTTTTTAAGTTCTTCTCCTTTCATATCATTTGAAACGCCGACTAAAGTGTCCATCATTCCTGCTGCTGTAATAGACTGTTTGTAAAGAGCTGCAACACACCATCCTGTATTAGACCCTTCGCTGTGTTTGTTAAACTCCTGCATCACAGAATAAAGTCCGGAAAATCCTACTATCTCACACCAAAGTCAACGTGACAACAATTACGTCGTGCACACCTTTGATTTTGATCTTGTGACCTGAACTGATCAGTCATTTCCATCAGATTATTTGCATTAAACGAATTACCCTCCAAACTTGCGACACGCACTTTTTCCTTAATTGGTCTTAAACTTGAATGCTTTGCTGGACATTTGTTGACTATTCTAAGGCTGTTTGTGCTTCTTCCCAGATGATCCTTCGCTCAGTTTCAACACTTACCCCACCCCCTTCCCCACATCTCTCCCCTACGCCCAGATAAAACTTTGCTTGATGCCTTCCAAATAAACTAGCTAGCCAATTTCCCCATAAGGAAGTTGATCCTGTTTGAGTTTACCTGCAAACTTTGCGCCTGATAAATGATCCAATCTCCGAGAAACCCAGAGATTCCTACCTCTACGTCTTGGCATATCCGCTTCTTAACTCGCTAAATATTACTTGCAGAATCTCGTTCGTTATTTTTTAACCAAATCTTCAGGGTAAATATGGGACAGTCATTTGATATTTACCTGCTCATCAGTATGTCCTGCAGACATTCACTGACAGCAGTGGCAATGCCAACGTGACGGAAGTCAACATTGTGAAGCATATTTTGCAGCGCAGTAATACACGCCTGTTCCCTATACAACTGAATCAGTTGCCGCTGCAGACCTGCCGTTTATCCTGCTCCACACTTGTGCAGCGGGATTGGTTGTGTTTTCATGTTGTTGGTTGTTACCGCTTTCCAAATGCACCGTCATTGTTCCATTCAATGTCCACAAATGTTACAGCTGTTAGAAAGTAGGATTGACACAGTGGGCACTTGCGCTACGTGCCATATTCTACTCTCCCCCGTGGTGGCATTTTCCCGCCCTATCTGTTATATACAACTGCGGAGTAACTATAGTGCTATCCACATCTTGTAAGCGATTGTGGATGCTGCACGCAAAACAAAAAATCAATTTCAAGTCCGACACGCAATGCAGTTTGCTTGAAGATACAGTTGGGCAGACTTTACGTACACGAGGTTACAAGGAAAAGTATCTTCCTCGAGATGTCACATGCCACAGGAGTACAATATCATGGACTTTAGCCATGCTATCACGACTGTATATATTTATTCTCTTTTACATTCAACAGGACATGCTTCTATAAAAATGTTGTAAGTCAAACCGTTGGTCAGGATAACATTTGACGGACAATATAATCAATATAGAAATATTGAAAAATAAAAACAGTTGCGAACAATTCAGCGCTTCAATCCAATTTTGAAAAGAATTATGTTCATGGCTGATCATCAAAATCAATAGGATGATCCAAATTTACATCTGTGTATTGAGATCCCTTTCGCCTCAAGTGTCATATCTCACAGTTTATTGAATTCTCCAATGCTTTGGCCTCAAGTACGTCCTGTATCCTAAACGCAAATGGCTAATCAATATCTCGGAATTTTCTCCTCATCACTTTCCTAATCAGACTAAGCAGTATCCTCAAATTTTGACTCTTGGTTCCAGACGCAAGTAGAGACATTCTTCTTGATTCTATCATATGCAACGCTGTTGGAATATTATCACTCTGCTTGAAAACCACACCACTCCCATCCACTAACGGCAGCCACCACCCCCATCGCCCAGCCGCATGATTCTACTGAACTCCAGAGAACACCATCCCAACCGATTCATATTCTGTAGAAGCATCACCCCTGCCAACCAACGCAACTGTCTGTTGGAAATTTCCTGAACTCCCGCCAGAGCAGCAACTTTCGTCCCAGATCAGGCGATCAGAACTGAATATCCCAGGCGTTGTCACGTCATGGTCCTGCAACATTGTTTCGAGGTATCCCTGCTCCTATGCTTGAATCCTCTCACTATGAAGTATAACATGCAATTTGCATTTTCCTGGTGCCTGCTGCATCTACATTCTTAACCTTACTGCTTTTTGTACCAGGATATCAAGGTTCAACTGCACATCTTTGTTCTAAAGTATTGTTGTTCAGATAGGAACTTGTCGTTCACTTGTTTGCCCCTGAAGGCGTGGCATGAAGTTTCAAGTGCATCACTTATTTATGTCCCTACAACATTTCCACCTAAAAATTTTCAACATGTTATTCGATGGCACACAATATATCGTCTTCTCTTCAACTGAGAGCAGTCTTCCACAATTACTCAAATGAGAGACTTCCACAATGACGGAGACAATACGATCTCGATCAAAACAAAAATAGTGTGATATAGCTTCGAGAAGATTCCTGATTCAGTTTGTAAAATGGAGAGTTTCGGAATCAACCATTCATTTGGGGGGAAAAAAGGACACATGTTGTCCAACATAACATATAGTGGCGCTCTCTAGCCAGTTTTATGATTACTTGACTTACAAATCCCGTTCCTTTCAAAACTCTAAATTATGCATGTATCTGTTTCTTATCCAAAAGTGTTCGTCTGTAAGGGCATGCAATGTGGATAGGACAGAGAAAAAACACTCCCCTGTCACTTCGAGCATAATTTAGTCTTTTGAACATTACTGAGACGAAAACGTGCTTATTGATGTAGTTTGGCTTTCTTGAAATGAGACATCGTTTAGGTTTGAGAAATGTCCCATATTGAGAGTGGATAACGCTTGCTCTGGACGCCATGTTATATGCAGCAGATTTGTTGTTGGGCATGTTGAAGAATTTAGCTAAGGCGAAGAGTACTGGTTTTGTTGACATTGATTACCCATTGGAAACAAAGCTGGCTGAAGCTCATGAGCTCGGTGATCTGTGTTAAGTGGCAAGCAAAAGCTTCACCATCATGAGATCAGTAGCGACAAAAATATTCCTGTAGGCTAAAACCATTGGCTGCGTATCATCTATTTGTTGTTCATGCATCACAGAGAGACAAATAATGCACTGTTGAAAAATCTTGCCACGTGTGACTTTCTGAGAGATGCATCTGTCTGTTTCTGTAAAATTCGCATGAGTGTATGGTTGATCTGCTATTTTTACCTAATTATTTGTTTTTTTTTTTGAAAATCCATATCGAGATTTGACCGAGCCTTTGTGATGGCCAGAATAATACGTTCTCAGAGGAAGCAATTGCAGCAATTTCATAGCCCCGTGTACATCCACAGCTTTTGGAAAACGAAGCAAATTAATTGAACTCAGCTGTGTAAGGGAAGATACATGGTTCAGTCAAACAGTACTGACGGACAATTGGAGAAGATTGGTT
>JARDVH010000121.1:7979983-7992076 GCA_030324005.1 Negaprion brevirostris | reverse complement strand
CAGATGGTAGACTTCAATTGCTTAGTTAGAAGATAGATGTTCATTTGCCATGAATATGATAGGTATGTGTATTAAACATGGACAATTATTATCATTCATCATTACAACCTGCCATTGTGCGCATAAAGAACATGTTGAATTAAGGTTCAATAATTGTCACTACTTCATCAATATTATCGTATGAAAGAAAACAAGTTGAAACCTTTTCTCATTAGGTCATCTTTCAGCTGTTTGATTTCTGGAAAAATAAAATCCAAAATATATTTCTTAAGAAAGGTCACTGTTTCATTCCTGCCTTTTGAAAACATAAGGAACTGGGACGATAAGTCGATCACGTGTGCTCTAAATCTTGCTGCTGAATTCAGTGCGATGAGAACTGATTGCAACCCTGTCCTTTACTCTGCTAACAGCTCACTAAATACGCTTCAGGCATAGCGAGATCTAAAATCTGATTATTACCGATGTAAATACACAAAAGTAATAAAAATGCACAGCTGATATTCAGTACTTTTTAACAAACCTCGGAATCGATGCTTCTCCTCACTTAATTGCCAACTACTAAGTCTTGTATTACAAAATGTCATAGCTGTGTTTTGGGTTTCTCATGCTGTGAGCTTATTTTCTCCGACTCAGATGGTTCAGTCATCATACATGTTTCACTGGGATCACCTGGATACCCCCGAGATCATCGGAATATGACCAAAATGATGGCTGAAATGCATTTTATCGAAGCACCTTAAATCATAGTGGACAATTTCTGCACCACACCCGAGGAACATTTATTATTTCTCTCCAACTCCTGGACAGCAAAACATGTCTTGAAAAAGTGTATGACGGCTTGCAGGAACATGGGTGAAGGAGAGAACTACCAAATTCATTCTAGCCGGAACAATGATTGAACGTTCTTGTCACGCATTCTAAAAACATATCGGTCATTCAGCTAACTGTAAAGAAACGTGGCTGAGTCGATGTGGTTGTTCACTCGTTTACTTCGATTTTGCTTATCAGGTCATAAGTGTAGTAATGGCAGAGCTTTTCTGCTCGCCGATCCAACGCATGATTTTACACTAACGCTTCAACATCTAAACACTAGCATTAGTGTATGCTGAATCGATTTAGAGGTTGATTCTCATTCAGCTGGGCTTCGTTTTGATCACAACATGCTTCGCCATTCACTGCTGGAGAGGAATGTGAAAGAATAATAACTTGTGTCTCAAATGAATGAACGCTACTGTGCTCGCAAATGATTGTCTGAAATGCAAACGTATCGTTACCTAAGAGCAACAGAAGGGATGCTAACATTGCTCCTGACGGACTGTCAGCTCTTTTTATACAGCTATAGCAGAGCCTCCACACGTCAAAACCCTGTTTTAAATGCAAAACAACGTTTCCTATCATAACTTAAGTTGTACCTACAAGAGATATTTCTTTACTAATTTCAACTCAAATTAAATCCCCTAGAGCAACATAAGTTGTAAGGGTCACGTGTTCATCAGTTTAAGAAAACGATGTGTCATTTGTATTCTTACCAGTCGACCTGATTACTACAAACCGAATTCATTTCCAGTGGTGTTATTTTTACTTACATTCATATCACTTCCAAGAATCTTTATTTATTCCTCAAATGCTGCATTGCTATTTCGCTTTCCAAAATCAGGAATGCAAAACGAGAATTCCCTCTCTTTCTTCGTTATGATTAATAAAACTCGAAATTACAGGTTTAGCGGCAGAGAATGTATATTATTGAATACATCATTCTGATGGTCACCTTCCAAACCCGTTTTTTGTCATCTTGACTTCCACCACTTTATGCGATGTTATATTTCCCCCTTTATTATAATTTGCCTTTCTTTTAATCTGTTTTTTAATGACGGCCGAGTGTTCCATTTTCTGCGATGAATATGGTTCTGTGTTTAAACATGTTCTCACCGGTCTTGCTGAATCATGTGCCTTCCTATGCTGCATCCATGTGGATTACTGTCCCTGTTCTTCTAAATTAAGCTTTTGTTCTTACTCATGCAAGTATTATATCATTCACATTTGATACAACTTCACGTTCTCCATGCCATTCGAGACTTTTGCAGCCGTTTCAACTAACTTTTTATCAGTGCGTTCATGTGCCACTGCATGGGCGCGTGTATCAGCGCGAGGAATCGGTAGTCTGGGTGTGGTGGCATGGGGTCGTTGCGGAAGGAAAGGAGAGGCATTTTTTTATTTTATTTAGGTAAGCAGCATTTGCAGGTTCCCCAAGGCTAAATTGATTCATTTGTGTTTCGGTGTGGACTCACTCATTGAAAAAAAACATTGTCATCCACACTGAAAACCTGCACTCCTGTTGCACTGTAATTTATCATTCCTAAAAAAGAACATGTGTTTGATAAACTATTTAATGTACCTGCTCAGATAAGCACAAAAATTTGAACATAAACCTCCTGAAATTTGTGGCGCAAATGCACAAGAGTTTAATGCCCTCTCTCCCTTTCATAATCACACACACAAACACAGTCACTCGCGTACATACACAAACACACACAGACAGGTATATGCAAACACAAGACACAGGCAATAACATAATTCCTAATAAATAATAATTGTGTATGTTATTTTCTGTCATGAACCTGACGAGTACTTGAACAGATGGAAGCATACAATTATGTAGACAATCGGAATGTGGGGCAATGTTATAAGAACTGAAATATATGTAGACATTTGTGAGCAGGATCATATCGAGTATCAACAGCGGCATCATCGCCTCAGGTAATTATATATATTTTGGCACTACATATTCAACATGGTTTCTCATAAAGGAAGAAAAAGTGAAAATCATTGTACCTGTTCTCAAGACTCTGATGCGTCCCTCTGAACAAAGAACACAATTGTAACTTGTTACACGACAGACGGATTCATTTATTCAGAGAAAATATGGAACCGTTACTTTTCGAATGGAATTCAATGTCACCATTTTGATTGTGAATTGACTCTTCAATCCGTCATCCAGAGATTTTGGAAATAGAGCCAGCACGGCTAGCAAAGCAAAAGGCGTTCCAGGCAAGTGTAGAATTCCTGATCGAAAAAATAAATCAGAGTATCGGCCAAATTTTGATATCACTTCAACCTCAGTGGAATACTAACGCTCAAAAATAAGATTTTTTTTCATAATGCGTATGCTGATAAACGCAAAATAAGTCAATGCAATATTACTGACAAAAAAACGTATTTTGCAAGTCGTCTCTCGGAGCCTCCATGACAATGCCAAAATCAAAAGATTACAAGCACCAGAGATGGATATTCTACTTTATTCCGCGAACTTGCCAAACTGACTGGAGAACAAGTTCAGACAATATGGATTTCTTTTCTCACTTCGGACTATTTCCCTCTTCTTAAAAACAAAACAAATTGCCCATGAATCTGCAAGGCTAAGGAACACATCAACGACCTTAAATAAAGTTTAACCTATCATCGTTTTTGCACATTTATGAAGTTAAGAATCGCTTTGCAGGCTCATTCTAACCATCCCTCTACGAAACGGCAAGGGATAATGGCCAAGTACAGAGGTGCTATATCCTGTTTGTGGAAACAATTAACTTCGCCTGTGCATTTTTCCACGCCACCGATAGCAGTAGGACAATAAACATCACTTTTTTTAATGGTATTCGTTTTAATTTCGGATCTTAAATACATTCGACTGAGTTTTCATTGCTCACACTGTTTAATTGCTATTGATGTTGCGATGATGTTCCGATTATTGTTTCAACACGCAATAAATATTGGCATTCCATTAATAAAAAAAACGTTTCGTAATGAAAATAGTTTTTTTTTTCCAAAATGAAAAACAAATCATTAGAGTTGTTTGAGTGAATCACTTAAAATATCTAAAACAAAACACTCGGACAACCAGGCAGTAAGGCCAATCTGGAAGTTTCGATAGTTCCATTGAAATAGGTCCGTCGTTGGCATTGGTTTTGAGTGAGAGATTTGAGGATTTCAACATATATTGACAAACGTTCAACTAAACTCAATACCTGGTCAATAACTCTGTTCTCTCTCCACCGATGCTGTCAGCCCTGTGCAGATTTTCCAGCCTTCTCTATTTTTGTTTCAGATTCATCATACCAATTATTTTGTTTTATGTTTCTTTTCTGTTGCTTTACAGATGTTTAAAAAAAAAAAATTGTATGTGAAGTGTTTCAAATACAACTTCTGCAGTAGAATTACTTTCGAAGCACATATGTCGAATTTTAAAAACAATATGCAACATTTTTTTAAGAAATAATGTCAAGTGTGGGTTATTAACCAACTCCTGAGATGAGATAGTTAGTGAAGAATTATACCCTTTTGGGATATTGCTACTTTATTAACATTTTAATTGTGAAATCTGAAAAGGTTGGCAACGTACTACAACACAATTGCAATTTTCAGACGTCGTGATCTGATTGGTTTTAGCTGGAAATGACTAGTTCTTGGTGATTTATTACCAATAATTTCAACTTATGCAGCATTACATTCATCAATTTCATACTTGCTGCCTATATTTAGCCCCTTCTTAACGTTGATGTGAATAATCTTACCATGTTCTGTAAATGATGGCAAACACTCATAAAACACTTCCCTAATTTTGTTTTCAAATTGATAATTTCATCAATCTGCAGAGTGGGCGTATTAATCTTGTTTTGACAAATCCAGTTTGCTTAATACGTTCAGGATTTTGTTTTGTTTTCCAAAAGCACTTTACGTTATGGAGGTCTACATGTCGGGGTGCACTCCTTTTTTATAGTTACATAAGAAGATAAGAAATAGGAGCAGGAGTAGGCCATCCAGCCCCTCGAGCCTGCCCCGCAATTCAATAAGATCATGGCTGATCTGTCGTGGCTCAGTTCCACACTCCCGCCCTCTCCCCATAACCCTTAATCCGTTCGCCTATCAAAAACCTATCTACCCGCGTCTTAAAAATATTTAGCGAGGCAGCCTCCACCACCTCATGTGCTGCGTTATTCACTGCGTTATGTGCTGCGTTATTCACTATTTAATTGTAATGTTCTGTCCTTAGACCGAGCATTACAGATGATTAAAACTAATGTGTCATCAAAGTTGCTGCATAATAAGTGACTCATGGCGATTTTATATGAAGACTATATAGCCGTAAAATGTATTGCTGGCTCATGGGGCGTATCTTTGGTGCAACTGGCTCGTCTAGATTTCTTGAATTGTCTTCATTATATTAATTATCTTGATCATTTTCACGAGTAACTGGGGTCAATGCATCCCTCTACCCATCCACCCAGTTGCAATCCAGCCCAACTCCCAACAGCACTGAATGCATATCAAAACAGCTGGCTTTATATTAGCCAACACAAACAGCATTAAAGAAAGGGTCCTTCTGTGGGCATCCATTCAGTAAAAACATTCCTGCGAGACTTAAGTCGGGCACATAGCAGGATTCACCTACGAGCGGGAAATTCGGCAATGAACATCTCAACTCCAGCCAGCATAATTACTACTTTGATTATAAGGACTCACTTTTGCAATGGCATAACACACTCTGCTATGACTTCAATGAGGGCTGCTCCAAGAAGAATCAATGAACTGCAAACGTTTTTTAATGTTCCCTATTAGTTGCCATTCAGTTCAGAACCTGCAGTGTTAATTTCACCCTAAACAGCGCTCAGGGAAAACAAAATGCAAAATAAACGAGATTCACTGCAGAAAATCACCAAAGCTTAATCGAGATTGCTTTTGAATCTTACGACAATGCAGACAGAAAGACACATTAAACTCCATTCGCTTACATCCAAGGCATGTACCACGTTTATTGGGGGAAAATGTGTTTCATTCTCGCTACATAACATCCGTGGCACCTCCACTAAACTTTGGCATTAAAATAATGACAGGCGATTCCCATGTTCAAAAGATAGTTCAGATGCAGAAAATCAAGGAGGCTTAGTGATGGACGAAGTTGATGGCTTTAATTTTTTTTTTAATGACATTATTGATTCATCCAGATGAATGGCAGATGTCAAAAGACAGAAAAACGCCGTAGCTTACAATTTTGAAAACAACAGCTGAGAAGTACCAAAGCATGTGCTTCCATGCATAGTTCCTATCAAATGAACAGTGATAATGATCTGGCACAGCAAAGTATGATCATGCGCGTTAAATGTTAAGTTCTCAAAACAATCAGGCTTAAGTTAGTTGCATTTTTGAATTTTAACTGAGTGCAATAAAAGTTTATTCATCAAATGATTAATTGAGCACATAGAAATTACTATTAATAGTCAGTAATTGGGAAAACATAATGTATACATCATTTTGTTTTAACTATTACGTATGGTATACTTATCACTGGCAAAGAGCACCACTAATTACCAAATGGTAAGTCTCGAGGAGAAGGTGTTGCTGAGCTGTATTTTACAGGTTTGCACGCTTTCTGAAGTGAGTACACCTGCAGTGTCCTGGGGGCGGGGAAATCTTGGATTCTAGATTTTAGACTGATTGACATAAAAGGAGCAGAAATGTGCTTCCAACTCAGGCTGTTTTCTTGCTTTTTATTTTGTGTCCACATGTCATCTGTTCATTTTCTTCCAGCTGCTTTAATTTGAAGTTTGAAAGTGTGATTCAAAGATAACTTGGCAAAATGCTGCAATGTGTGGTAAATATGATCCAGTGTTTCCTTATGAGTCGACGTCAATGTGTGTGTAGATATATGTGGTGGAGGGATTTGATGTCAATGGTAGTGACAGTGTGTCTTTCATTCCATCAGATTTGTCAATGATATTGTGTGCTTCACGAGTGATGTTCAGAGAGAGCTGATGAAAGGACTTGAGCAAAATGCATTCACAATTTCAATTCTTGTCTTGTGGACACTTTTGGTTGGTCAGGATGTTATTTCTTGATACACAATGTTCAACCATAATATTTCGATATCTGCCGCCACGGTGTTTTTTTTTTATGCATTGCTGTGTTCAGTTTACGATCATTCATTACTCGAGTAATGTGTATAATATCTTCGTCCACGATGCGAGTGGATGATCAGTCAATTTGAATTTGTTGGAATATTTATTTTGGCAATCAGCATTGAACGAATCTATGTGTTATGGACTGTATTTGCATAACTGAAACAACAAAAAAAGTATGTTTCTGAGCCTGAATATACTTGATGAAATTTGAAGCATATATTGCAGTTGCACAAAATAAAAGATCCTTTCTGCGTGTACAACTGCTTGTATGGATCCAGCTCTGTCCAAGCTCACAATAAACTACAACACTTAGTGAACGTAACCCTGTCCATCACACAAACCAGTTCACCCCTATTTACTCTGCCTACAATTCTCACTGCTCGAAACAAGCAATCAGCATATATGACGACCGTACACACCCCAGATATAAATCTTTCCACTTTCGACCGTCGGGAAAAAAAAAATCAAAAGTCTGTGGTCATGTCCTAACCGACTCAAAAACAAATGTGTAAATGCTGACACAATAGATTTCGATGAATCTGTTTTGCGTCAGAGATATTTATTTCTACATTCTAGCTATGAAGTTAACACTATATACTGTAAACTTTCATTCCGAACTCCCCCATATTCTATGAACTTTATATTTTGTCTGCCTAGCGCAGAAAAATCTACGCTTTTCACTGCATACTAATATATGTGACAATGATAAACCAAATCAAAAATCGAATCAAATCGAATCGAACCAATGCCTTTTTTTTTCTTCGACTGAAATTGAAAAGTTAACCAAGTGGCTCTAGCGGGCATTTCTTTAAATATATGAAATGTTGGCCTACCATCCCCATAGTTCCTCAGATTAAATTGTCCCAGTTTACTCACCATCACTACTCGCAAAGTCATCCAATTCTATTTGTAACAAAATAAGCACTATGTAAATTCTAGGGTTTTTTTTAAAGCAAGGATAATCATTTGAGGAATATGATTTTCAGAGTTCAGTTGCTCACAATGGTCATGCATGTAAGAAAATGCCTTACTTTCCAATACTCGATTTGTAGTGGTCATGAAACATTTTGCTCTGACACACCATTTTATTTGGCACACAGTCAGAATTACTTGATTTTTTTCAGCAAAAATGGATATCTGAAACATATTTCGTTCTCTTACAGAGAGTTTATAACTTTTGAAATGTCTATTCTATGACGTTCTGGAGATCCAGGTACATGAAATGCGAGACAACAAATTATAAACAGTGTGATTGAATTTGCATTAATGTGCAGTTTCTTCCAAAAAATAAGTCATCAGCGAAATTATCGAACATAGCAGTTTGTAAATAAAAATCATGTTTCAGTTTCAGTATAAGATAGCTATATTTTAAATGATAGTATAAGTTTTTCGTATTTTAATGCAAAATGAAAATCATATTTTTCTTCACCTTCCTGGCACATGCGAAGCTTTTCATCTATGTAAAGAAAATGAGTGTCATTATAATTTGAAATCAATTTGAACTTGAATTGTGTAACCATGATTACACGGATCACTGAGCTCTCTGTAACTAAAAACTATCCAGTTAATGACATCAATCGTCATCCCTATCCAGAAAATTGGAATATGTTCTGCACAATTAAGCAATTGACATGTTTAGAAAATTCGTCTTAGAGGTGTTTATTCCAGCTTTCAGAATTGAAATCTAGTTTTACTAATAAAAAACATTTTTCCCTACACTCACGTACTTCGATTAAAATCCTTAAATATGCATGATTAGTTTTGTACAAAGATTATTTTAGAGAGGGTAAATAAAAAAAAACACGTGCGTGCTTTCAAAAGCCGTTACAACAATTAGCGTGTTCTATTTCTCTGCACATTGATTTATTTGAAGGAAAGCACCCTCAACCTTTTCGCAATTCTCCATCTAATTATTTTACTTTTCAAAAAAAGTTACGATATTTTCGTTGAGTTTTTTTTCATTCCTCTCAACTAATCGACATTGTCCCTGCTAAATTAACACATTGTTATGATCAAATAAGCTTTGCATGCCTTCAAACATGGTGATCATAGAACAAACATGAACAGTTCATTTAGCCAACATCCTTAGCTCATCTAACACATCCATCGCATAGTATTGAGTCGATGGGATCTTAAATGAATTTGCGTGCAATGATGCAATCACAGCTATTGATCGTGATGCTGCCGTGCACTTGAGTTTTTCTTTACTTTTTGTGCTGGCGGGAAAAGGCTACTCCAAAAAAGATACAAAAACATTAAAATGGGGTTACCCCGTTAGCACCTACTTTTCAATTTCGTTATATAATTTGAAAATAGGCTTCTGTATTATGACATACAAAATGCACGCAAATAGTGAGAACGTTTTGTCATTAAAAAGAATACTAAACTTTTCAAGACAATGTGAGTTCACACCTAAACATAATGCCATTCGATATTTAAAATTTTAAACAAAAGTATCTTTGATTTTCATTATTGAGCCTTAAACAAATCTACAGTTCATTGCCTGCAAGTCTTCCGCTTCAAAGAGAAGAACAATGCAGGCAAAACATTTTTTTTGTTTCTTATATACGGCATTGGGCCAAATTTCAGGACTGCCTCTACTCTCTCTTTGTTATATTATATCACATCCACCTTTAAGAACTCCCATCCCCCAAGTGTTTTATATTAATTTTAAATAGAAAATTATCATTTTCCTCCACCTCGCTGTTCTTTGTCGTGCAATGTTCATTGTTCAATAAATATTGCCCGACAGACGCTTTATCTATTTTGCTCTTGGCATTCGCAGGTGGACCTTTTACATTTACTTCTTCAGTGGCGAGATCTTTTGGTTGACATTAGGCGTGAGTATCTTACAGGATGTAATGCCCTCACTAATGTACTCACGACCAGTATACATGTCCGCATTATTTTACTTGCACTCTTTTGCTTCAAATAATCATTTTTTTTTATCGTTCAGTAATTCACTGGCACCTTTGTTTCTGCATCTTTCCTGCGAGTTGCTCCCCATGGCCGTTCCATTTAAAATGGCCAACCTCCCTACTCTACAAATCTTTAAGCGTGAAGGTCAATTTCGCATGGTTAATCCATCTAAATTGCACTTTTTTTTGGTCGCGAGGGAAATTTTAACACACAAAGATGATGCAATAACTCCACAAATACAGTCATGCAAAATCGGAATCAAGTTCATATCTCAGATGCAGTAAAGAAACAGTGCGAAATATTGGTCACAGTGTCAGTCTCGTAAGCAACGACTGCCATTTAATCGTTGTTAAAATCCAACTATAGCCATCCCCAGAATTATTTTTTTTAAGGATCTCACGTTTTTTTCTGTCTTACCTGCTAAGGCCAGGACCTCTTTCAATCTCCGTATTTCTGAAATCCGAAATAACCATTAAACATCCATTCGTGGAAATCTGCTTACCTCAGGCAGAGAGAACAAATGTTATCGGTTGTCGCTGTTTGAAACCATGGCATTCTATTCGACACTCAAATCAGAACAGGGTAAATGATCTTACATTCGGATGAATATGACCGAATTTATGGCACAATGTCTCCAGGAATATCATTATTTCCACGTTCCCACTAAACAATGTACTTTTCTCTTCAAGTTACTTCACTGAAATATTTCCACTGACTGTTTTCTGCTAACTTCCTGAAATTATGCATAACGTGTAAACTATGCCGTTGGCGTTCTTTCGAATCCCGGCTTGAACTTCAAGCATTTAAGTGCACTCTTCGATGAAACATATGAATCCACTAACCAGAAGTTGCGTGAACCTGCAGTACAAACAAGCCCGACTGCAATTTTGATTTATGATTTTAACAGTGTGGACTCTTCTTTCATCCTTCAATGTTTAAAAATCGTAGCGCTGACAAACGAATTTACATACTTGGACCAAAAATCATTTGAACGCCCGATTTGTTTTCACTAACAAAGCCTTTTTCTGAGCCTGTGACTGAACAGAAGCTACTTATTTCAAAACTGTCGACCTTTCTCTTTCAGTTTGGTAATTGGTGACATACAGTCTCCTGCTGTTTATTGCATATTTTGCCTCTGCAATCAGTAAACATCCATTTAATTCAGTGAACAGATAGTGGTTTCGCAAAAGTCTATGAAATTTGCCCTTAAGTAGACTTATTAAAATATATTTTTCGCAGAACCTTTGCAGTCCTTCCACTTAACTGACACCATCTGCCATTCATTCAATTCAAATTGTTCTCCATTGCCTTAATGAAAATAGGACATTCAGCCTTCTAAAACGCAATACTCACCGTTAAGTCGATGGAGGGAGTCATCACAATATTTTACTTGAAATTTATTTTCAAAGACGGATTTGCTCAGAATGCAACCATCATCAATTCGCACTGCTTCTATTAATCGCTATTTTCAGCGGACCTGACTTATTCCGGTATTCCCCTGATTTAAATTGGAAAAAAAAAATTCTCATTCATCTGGTTCAGTATTTATCGCTGTGTTTCTATTTTGTCAAATTATCTTACTTCCTTATCACAGAATGCAATTCACATCAGCAACCGTAATTATTTCCAAAAACACATACGCATGTGGTAGACCTTATCAGTGCTATTCTGCTATGATTTGAAGTCACATTGAATGTACTATGATTATTCCTAGTGGGAAATGCAGCTTGCTCTTAAACGAATAGACTCTGGTAAGCGTAAAAACGATTCTACCTCCCCAACATACCATGTCTCTGAAAAATGTGTGACTCATTAACATCACATTATCATTCCCAGAAAGATTCTTGAACTGCCATCTTGCTCGCCATGACATAAATCATTCAGAACTTTTGGGAAATATGCCTAAAGTCAACAGTGCCAAAAATATACATGTGCATATAATTAACGGTATATTTAACCCAGATATTGAATACTGATGTTCTTGTTTACCTCTATCCTTATCCAACAGAGCTTTCGCTGAGAAGAAAATTCAGTTATTGACAAATTTAATATCAGTAGATGGTTTATTCAAAATATTTTCCGTGAACTATGCACACTTCGGGAAATTGGTACACCATTTAAAACGCAATAAGATGTCTTCCAACAACAATGCAACACAGGGAATTCATTGCTGAAATCAAAACATCAGAGGAAACGCAAGATCAATCAGGTGCGAGATAAA
>JARDVH010000121.1:7887085-7898806 GCA_030324005.1 Negaprion brevirostris | reverse complement strand
CACACACACACACACACACCTATGATTTTTCAACTTTCAGCGTAAAAACAAAGCTGAAAATGCGTTTGCTTCATCTACAGGTAAACCGAATACATTTCCAGCGGTGTGTGTCGCCAGTTCAGATCATAACAGTATATAGTAACTGCAACATCTTAAAGATCGATAATTTTTATATATGCATCTAATTTCACTTATTTCATGTTGACTTCAAGTGTAGTGAGCTATGTTTCTATTAGCGCGTAGTAAGGTTTGTTAAATTTGTAGTGCACCGTTGTTTTTTAATGCCTGTCGTGATCAATTTATGTCACAACTTCTGGAGTTCGTTTATACATTTGATTGCCTATTTTGCTCTTTTGCTGTTTTTCATATTTGATGCCAATGAAATTCGTATTACTCACCAATTGATGCATCGTCCCCAACTGTGAAAATGAAAGATTCAGCAAAATGAGTAATCTGTCTGATCATGTCGAGTGACCACATTGAGGATTTTAGAGCAATCTCCTTCTATAATTTACCTGTAAAGCATTGCTCCAGCCTTGCTTCTGAAATTGAAAATATGGTATGTTAATAGAAAGATTTATTCCTGACATGCAAGATGTATAATTTATAAACGAGTAAAAACAAACATAATTTTTATCATTTATTTTTTTCCAATGGTGACGAGTCCAGTTGTTGTTTCAAATATTCTACTGGATTCCATTATGTTATCAGATAAAACGCTATAATCCAATTCAGCAAAAAAAAAAACTGAATGGTAAATGGACACTTCGCCATATAACACGGGAAAATGATCAATAAAAAGCTTGACAATTTGATTCCATGTTCATCTTCCTCTTTTTTTTTTCCTGCTCATCACAGGTCCTTGGATTTTATTGTTTCCCATGTCCGTCCTCTTGGAAGTTTCCTTGAAAGTATTCATTTCATATCTCCCTAGGCCATCATTGATTGATTGCAGTTTATTTTTGCAAAAATAAACATTTAGCATGGAAATGCCAATAATTGGAAAACACATATTTATTTATGTTTCAACGATTCTGTCACTCCAGCTTACTGTTTCCATTTTACTATGTGTGTAAAATCCCCAGTGTGTGTCACAGTTGTGCATATCTTCACTTTCCTTTCTGCAGCATTTCGTTAATTGAAACTGAATGCGATAATTTAAGTTTCTGCTCCACCAATACATACATTCACGTGCAAACAGACTATAACACACGTACACAGGCAAACAGGAGTATACAGTCATGCAACTGCATTACGTAATATCAGTTGAAAGACATTACTTTTATGATCGATGCACGCACGTCAAAGCTCACTCCGCTCTTTCTCATGATTCAAATCGGTGTTTGTTCTTGATGTGTCTGCAAACATTTATTTCCCGAACTGCACAATGACAATTCTGGCTTTGGGCAGTAATTTATTCGTTGCAATTTATAATTCTTTGACGAACTTGCTGTACCATGAAACTATTAATCATTTCGTAATGTGATAATGAAGTGACATAATAATTACCACAAATGGTGAATCAATTTAACATCCATCTTCACCTGTATCATTGATGGTTTGTTTCATTCTCTCAAGTTCTGTAAAACAGTACCGTTTATTTATCTCGGTATTTATGCACCTCGTTAAAAAATGTGTCTTAATTTCATCCGCAATAAATCTGCGCAACGACTTACAAAACACCAGTCATTTCTTTTCAATGACAGTACAACAGTCCCTTCCATAACCAGTCCTCAATTCTATAAGCACACAATACTGGCTTTGAAAGAGGGAAAAGAAAACTGATGGTTTTCTTCATTCGTCATTAACTAATAGAAAGTGGGAATATATCAGCAGGGAACATGGCCTGTCTGTGCTTGGCAAAAAAAAATGTCGATGACATGTGATCCTGTGTTTTGCGACTGAGGGCTACGAGCGGGCTTTTTCGCCCTACCACTGGAGTAGGTTCGTGATACGGAACCTCGTCATCTCGATAGGGAGAATATAGTACAAACAAAAACAAATGTCCGGACAGAAAAAAAACAACAGGCACTGGCAATAAAGCATACATTTGCACCACGCAAATGATGTACGTATGCAATCAGATATCTTAACATTGAAGTCAATAATAAGTTCAGAAGGAAACAATATCATAGCTACTCTCTGAGGGAAATCATTGATCAAATCTTCGCTGCAACATTCACTTTGCGTAAGCCATGTACAGATAATATAATCATATCAGACAAAAAACAGTTAAACAATAATATAACCTTTTAGCCTAGCTCAGCAAATTATGCTTGGGATTTTGTAATGACGTTTTGCTCAGAGAGGAACAAAAATGCGACTTCAAGCTACGTTGTCAATAAATTTACAAACGTATTACCTATATCCTTTTCAAGTATACGTTCTGCTGTATGGGGGAGAAATTTAAAATATTCCAGATTGTGCCAGTTGAGAACATGACTTTAGACAATGTTTTACGAATACGAAAACTGCAATCAATTTTGCCAGTCATTTACATCCCTAAAAAGGACATTACGTTCACAGTGCATATATGTCCCCTGCTTGTTTCTCCGGATATGTGCCTGTTTTGGTTTCTGTTTATATGAGCATCCGTAGCTATGTGTGGTCGGTCACAGCAATTGGAACTTCGCATGCTCATGGCATTATCGAACATGCAGTTCGGGAATAAGCTTAAATATCGTGGTAACGATGGCTGCATTCATTCTTTTTTTTTATTGAGTTGGGATTTTGGCACAAATAATGGTCGCTCCGTTCAACTTCTGAACGTGCACAGTGATCAAACTCGTCCATGTATGTTTTTATTAAGGCATCAGTAAATAGACCTGGATAACGATTATTGTGCTCCATGCAATATGCGTTTTTTTTAATCTTCCAGTCTGTGAGACAACAGAGCACTGAACACAACTTGTCCAGATACTTCACTTGCTGAGAGCTTCAGATTTCAGCTCCCTGCATCTGGTAATGTGGCGTTCATGAAATCCGCAACGAGACAGGGGGGAAAATATTGCAAGCGGAACCATTCAAGAAACTGATTCATTTCCTTTACTGAAAAAAAAAATCGGTGTCTGTCCAAGTTTGTTGACTCCGCTGAGAAAAATGTATTTGATGAACAAACTTAATTATATTTCCTTTTGAGTCAATTAGCTGGTTGTGCACTGTCTTTTACGCAGAAGGTTGTTGATACTTACTAAGCATTGAATCATTAGCATTATTTCGCCACTTATCTCAGGAAATAAGGCAACATGCTTCACCCGATACTATTTCCCTTCAGGGAGTGTACCACTGGCTGCAGACGAACCTTTTCCCTTTATTTTTCTGAATGCTCGATTACAGATGCAATCGTATTTTTTTCCAGTAAATGTGTAAAGTTTAAATTACAGATTATGTATTTTGTGGAGGGCTGATCAATCTTTAATGTAATTATTTAATGCATTGCTTTATAAGCATTCTCTTTCAATATACGCACGTTCAAGATTTCAAAGCTGCATGTTGTACGGTGCTATTGCATAATCCAATTATATTTATGCTATTTTCGAATAGTGATTTTTAATATTTCCTTGAAAATCCTCACACTCCTTTTATTTGGAAAGGCAATCATTCATAAATATGAATGGACATTCAGAAGCGGTCACGATTCCTGATAAATAAATAACCTAAAATTGAAATACGAGAACACAAATGTGATGGCATTCTGCCGCGTTGAAAATTAAGGATATCACTTCCCTTTATATATTCTGCTAAAAGTATCAGTTCTTGGGATTTAATTAGGAAAGTCATACGAAACTTGAGATGAGGGTCACTAGTAATCACTGTGAATTTCGAGCCTATTTTTCCATTCAGCAATGTCTTTATATGCCTGTTTGCAGCTTCACGCCTATTGCTGAGAGATATTATTTCAATACTTAACTACCAATGTTATATTCTTGATAGTCTCCCATGGCGTCATGACGTTTTGAAAAAATGTTATCACTCTACTTAACTGACAAAATATTATGTCACCGGTGACAGCTATTTCCGAATAACTTTCCAATGGAAGAAATATCGCCCTCCACCCCACCACTCCCACCCAAATTCAATAATGTCCCCCAGGAACAAAAAATTAAGGGTCGACATTTGTCTTGGTGGTGCAATAAGTTGATGCACAAATGCATCCAGAAGTATGTGTTGAGTGCACTGGTGTACCGGGATACAGATTACAACTCTCTGCTGACAAGGTTATCTGGATCGTGTGCCTCAAAACCGTATCGACTACTGTTTCCATTGTTGCTTCCCAACACAGCTTTAATCCTATATAACACTATCTGACAAACTGAAGCTCTTTGAGCAAATATTGAAGGTATTGCATTCCAAAGTCATGTTCATATTCTAGTGTTGAATCTGTTCACATTCATTTGTTCCTGGTTTGGCCACCAAAAACAAAATCCCTTGAGATCTCTTAACTGTGGCAATACTGTCCACCAGTCCATGCTTAATCATAATCTGGTCCTCACATTGGGCGAAGTGGTTGGCCATCGAGACTATGAATTCCCCACATGGCGGGACTGTGTCTCTGGAGTCCGCAGCTATTTGGTGTTGTGTACGAATATGCATTCTATTTCATCGCATTTGCCGAGCTTGTTTAAGGTTTTGTTAGGTGTTCAGGATTTGATCAAATCCATCTATTGTGTCGATTGTTAATGTTTGGAACCTTACCAGCGTTAATGCCTGTTTTTTTTTGTTGATTCTTTACCATTGAATTCATGCAATCCATTTATTTTCGTAAATGGTAATATTGTTAGTTGAGGATTTTTTCAAGGAATATGTTATGTTCTTCAATAACGCCGGAGGCCTTATGTGGACATGACCTTAGCCAAATTTCTCATCCAGATTTTTGGGCATGATTTTCAATGCAATGTTTAGGAGTACATGCTGATAACAATTCATACGGAATCTTGCATTTTCAGTCAGAGAATATCAATAGTGATGTTAACAAAACTTAGATAAATTGATTTCTGATCTCTTAACGTTTTCCCTTCTGCTTCATTCCTTGCATAAATACATACGTTGATTAGAACTTTCTTACGTTCACGAACTTTGGTCTTAATGAAGAGTGCATTGATTAATGAAAACCTCTATTCTATGACAGCAACACGATTATTATTTGCTTGCATTACTCACCGTCTGTTTTGCACTTCATGCGCAATTCTACGAAATAAATTATGAATGGTTGAGAGAGAACAATGAAACATGAGATTTTAAAAAATCTTGTTTTAATTGTGTATTCTTCTACCTTCTTGACATTCCTTTATTGTTTCTTCTGCAGAATGGATACAAAAAAAATGTATGACTGCATGTTACTCACAAAGTGGAAGCTAAAACATTGTTCCGGCCCAAATGTTTCACGTCTGTTTATATGTCAGAACTAGTCAGCCAACGGAAAACAAATCAGTTCACGTTTTATAATTTGTCAATAATGAATTAAAAAAGGCATTCCCAAGCATGCAAAATATTTCAGCTTTTTTTTGGTCGAAGGCATGCCTGTGTGTATTTCGGTATGAAAGAGTAATGGGTGGAAATATGGCTACGGTTCATATTTGCCAGTCAGTAAATAAGTATTCTGGCTGTTTATCATCAGCAATCTAATTTGGTTTCACGATGCCAACTACTCATCGACACCTGGATTATTTACTTTGCCTTCATTGACACTATCGAGACTATCCTACAACACTATCTAGATTATTTTATGTAAAATAACTATATGTTTTGCTTATGAAACACGACTTTCCCTTTTTTCAGCATACAGGCCCTTTCATCATTCAGGGAAACGTAACAACACATACAGACGCAAGTAACATTGTCCCGAAGTTCAATAAAAAAAAACACATATCTCAGCATGCAACAGTCAACTATTTTTTTGCATATCTCCCTTCACCTGCTTTATTCAGTTTTCGCTTCAATTTTTCCAGCTCTAAAAATAAAAATTCAAAATTTTAGCCTTTAATCAGTCAATTATTCACATAACGTATTCAACCAGAAAAAAAAACTCAAGACTTTTTCTTTAATTTCCAAGAATAAAATATGCCACCTTCTTACAGTTATTAAATGTATTGTTTGTGGAACACCGTTCAAGGAAAGCTTTGACAGTATCAAGAAGCTATGAGACCAGAGTTCCATTCAAATATATTTTGCAAAATTACAAACCAGTCTTTTTTTTGCAAAACTTGCAACCTCAAGAACATTTCACAGCAGTGTTTAATTATCAGGTGTATGTAATGATGAACTGTAGGAAGGGTGCATCTAATTCATGAAAATATAGATACAACTAAATATGACAACAGTGCCCCAAGAAAAAATATTGTTATGTTTTGTCATGTTGTGAGATGTATCAATGCTATTCAGGCACATTGAGAAAACAACAAGGTTATGCCTCGACCTGGTTGATGTGAGTCATTCATCTTCTATTCACACAAGTCAGAGCTCCAATAAATGTCCTCACCTGGAATCACCTTTGAGTTTGACAGATTTAACAAATTTAACAAAAATAACTCTTCTACGTAAGATTCAAAATCATTACATAGATCGTGAATTTCTATCCACCGCAGCATGACTCAAGCAATTTCAAGAAACCAGAGGAAGTTTCGGGTTGAGAACGTAGACTGGCAGATGAAGATAAATATGAATTTTCTTAATGAAGATATTTCATTTTGAAATAGCGGAAGTGCTTTGTCATGCCCTGCAAGATAAAGAGAGTGAACGCAACTTGGTAGCTGACTCAATACTGCCTTTGTTCATCGTCCGTATTGTTGATAACATGTGCTCTTTGCTCATTGTTTCAATGTCATTGCAGTGAAGACATGACGCCAACTGAAAAAACTATGTTCTGAAGCCTGAAGGAAGATGAATAATTCCAAATCTACAAATATTGGGCCCATATTCTTTCCAACTCCTTATTGTCATTAAAGCCGTCTTCAATGAAATTGTGGCTTTATAATACAACATAACATAATATAGTATAACATAATGTTATAATACAATAACATTATAAATTTGCATCTATAATGCAAATCATAGATTGTGTAGAGCGTCTATTCAATTCAATCTCGGCAGTCAATCGAAAAACGAAATAACCAGGTCGGAATCATATGGAACCTTTATTAAGAGTCAACATCGTTCAGCATTTGAGCAAATTCATCAGTGAGGCGGCCCACCAATCGATTAATAACTTCGTAATTTCTGGTATTCAGTGATCAAAATCTTCCAAATGATCAGGAGGTTGAACAGTGGCATTAAATAAGTGTCGTGTTTCTGCTGAAGAGTAACGTCAGACGTAACTGGGATAAGGCATTCTTCTTCCGATTTCATACACCTTCCAACACCAACCAAACAGGCTATGGTCCATTGTAGTAATGTTTAAAGTACACATAAAATGACAACTGACATTTTAATTGCACTGTTTTAATGAACAATTAATTGTGTAATGCAGCTTTTCGAAAAAAAAATGTAGATTTCGACTTGGCCTTGTTTGCAAAGATGACAACTAAGTTTACCGCTGGCTGAGACAGGCTAATCTTCACTCTTGTGATATTACACTTTTTTTTTGTAATCTATCCATAGTGGAAACATTTGCCCTCCAAATAACAAACAAAAAGGACACCAATCTTTCCCTTTGCACTGAAAGCAATAGGAACACTCGATCACGTTCTTGAACATTTAATTGCGTAATTCCCTTCATTGTCTTTATTTTTTGTGCGTCCCTGTGCGGTGCAACCATTGCTGTGAAAGTAATATTGGAAGAAATTTAACACGACATAACTCGTCGAATAAAAATATAACCAAAGTTAAGGTTAAAAAAGAACATGTTTCCATACCTATAGTTCCTTCTAACACTCTCTGATCTATAATTTAAGCGAAATAGCATTCAGCTCAAATAAATCCTAAAATATTGTTTTTAATTGATCCGACGCCATAGTTGTCAAATGCATTGAAGCTTTTTTTTACAAAATATCAGAAATTAGGGAAACATTTGCACTGTGATTTTGTCACCGGGCTTCCAATTTGGAGGCGAACAGTAATGCACACACAATATGAATTTCATGTGATACACATGGCTAGCAAGTAATATGTCAGATTGTGATTTTTGCTATGCCTATGCGTGGAAATATTTGGAATGTTCTCCTTCTGGCTCAACAAACAATATGAAATGGAATTTTACCAAATTCCTTGCTCATAATTCACAGCTTAATTTGGTATTTGTTTACTAAATACGATGCAATACCCCCGTTAGATAACCACAACAGGATGTGTGCATTTTTACATTAGCTGCACATTCACAATTAATATTCGATCTCACAAACAGAGCTTGGCCAGTGTGTATATAGTGCTTCAAAAACGAAACAGTGCGAATTCCACGTGACTTGACAAAAACTTCGACGTGAACCTCCAATTCTCTCTATTGTCTGCACATTCAACGTAATGAAAACATTATTATTTCTGGGTTCAAGGAAACACATATTTACAACATTTAGTTTGATTAAGGAGGGTTGCTCACCATTATTTTTGCACTTGGCTCGTAACTCTACAAGGACAAGAACATGAGTTAAATGAACAAAGTCGGGACAACTATCAAATTCTGATTACGTTCAACATTTTTATACTTACCTAATTCGCAATCCAACAGTTTTCGGTCTGAGTGAGGAGAACAGGGTGGAGTGTAAGAAGTCAGACGTCCGACTGTTGACAACTGAGTCTTTACGTTTTTATTGCATTTACACCTTTCCTTATTGGGTCAGTAGCTGACAGTTTTGCCATGTAAATGACCTTTCATTTTGCTACATGTTTTTAGATTTTGGTGCACAAGTAGAGAACGCCGAAGACCCAAATGATTTGATTACATATTCTTCGATAGTTCACACCAAAGACCCAAGTTTTCAATTAATGCGGAATTTGACTTGGGCATCAACACACCAGTTGATGAATGGCTATCCTGGGAGAGGAGTTGTCCTGAGGCTATCAAACGATATGTTTGGCAGTGATCTTACCCTCGCCATCGCAATGCAACAGAAAAGATGTGAATTGTAGACGAAAGAACAGATGTGTTGTTAAAATTAATTTCATCTGTAGTTGCATGAGAACGGGTAGTTTCGAGATTGACAAGTTATTAAGAAAATCGAGAAATTAGCTGGAACGTACTTTGCTTGAACCTGCTGCAGTGATTTTCTTTTTGAATTATGAGTTCTAAAACTGCGTCTCTGATATAAAGATAGTTTTGACGGAGCTGGATACATTGCATTTGAATGAACTGTTTGGTTCGCCAGAGAGATCCTACCACTAGATGCATAATTCATGTAATTAATAGGCGGACATAATGGCGGCGAAAGCATTTAAGTACATGCAACCACTATCCGTGTCTTAGTTTGTCACTGCAGAAATGCTGCTTTACGCCAACATGAACCTTACATGGTTGCTCCGTGGATTTCCAATTTACTTGCCATAGCTGGCAGAAATTTTGAAGAAATGACGGGTATTCCGAATCCATCTGTAACTCCTTTCACGACAGTTACAAATACAACATGTAATTATTCGCATTTCTGCTCGAATACTCAATATTGCAATGGCACTGCGTGTCAGTCAGCTTTGTTTTGTAGGTGGTGCTTTCAAAACTGATTATTATCCAAATAGGCTTTCTGTGCTCCAATTTGCTATTCGCTTAAAAGCCAGCATCAAACTGTTTGTCTTTCCCCTGAGGCTTAATTGGTTTATAATATCCCTGCACTGCAAAACTGTTACTGCATTGTCGTTCAAGCTCATTTATCCATCCCATTCTCAACAACATAACACACAACAATTTTCCATCGCTCTTTAGTTGTGACAAGTGTTAGTTTTGAAATTTCATAATATGCGATCAGTTTTTTTTTGTGTTTCTCTTTTGCAAATTCATCATACTTTGCCACTAATTGTAAGTGCAGTCAAGTACTCATGGAAATGGTAATTGGGCATGGAATTACTGTAATACAGTTATTCTGGATCACACAGGAGGAAAATATGTTGCTAATATTTCAGGCAACATATTAAAGAAATTTCAGAAAATAAAGTCAATGGGACAAACGATTCAGTTTGATTCAGAGCCGAATAGCCGCATACAATAACAAGTAATGACATCAGACTTTTCAAGTTCCAAAAGACACTCTTACTTGTTTCTTGCAGATCCGTTTTCATTCTTTCCAATTCTGCATGGCAAAATAAAACCGATTCTGAATTGTGGACAACTGACGGACAATAATGTATTTGCAGAATATTGTATTATTCAGATGCATGATGGACATAACATGATAGCGATCTGCCTCGTTTCAGCTTGACATGTTGTACATCATCTTTAAATGTAAACATCTTGTCACAATAACTTTTTACAAAAAATGATGCAATTTAAACTGCTTCCGATATGAAATGAACACAAATCTATATGTTAATTAGCCGAAAGAGAAAATTTTCAGAACAAAATTACTTTGTGATTTTGTTTTTTTTATACTGTCAGTGAAAGCAAGCAAGAAAACTGAGAAAAAAAAAGAATGAACTGTCAAAAAAATCTTTTGTGTTCATAAAGATTTAATAGGCCGGTGCCCTGAGAAGACAACTAAGAACTTGAATGCTTTGGAAATATTTCCTAAGTGTTGAAATAGGATTGGAAATAGGAGGAAGGGACTAAATAATTTGTGATGGTATTCTAAACATCCGACATGAGTATGTAAACCGTATCTGGGGCATATCATATAGCGGCATATCTGCAGGTCGACGAAAATAACAGGACATGTTTTTTTTTTCCTCTGGTTGATTACAATTAGTACAATTCTTGATATATTCAGTTCGAGGCAAAGACAAATTAAGCTGTTATAAGTCATTACTTTGGGATGAGTGACGTAATTTGGCCAAGAATGGAGTGCAATATTAGCTGGAGAAATAATTAAGACTTTCTCCGTCGGTGGTTGAGCCCTGGAATTTATTATTAAAGCATCTTTAGGAAGAAATTTTGTGATCATGCGTAATGCATAATTAAAAAAGAAACATTTAACGCTTGGAATAAACTTTAGATTAATAGACTTTCTTAGCGTGTCAATGTTGGTAAAAATAAACACAAAAATTTTATTTGTACAATTTGTTACTTAAAAAAAAAATCAGACAGAGGATCTCCTGTAAGGAAGGAGTAGATGTGCGCTCAAAAAATCTCTTTGACTTTGGGAACACGAACGGAGATCAATCAGAATGAATGTTTGGTTCTCTGCTATCCTTGAAGAAGAAAAAAAACCTAAATGTCTCTGATCAAATTTGTTAGCTAACAGGACGACATAATGATATCACAAAGGGATATTGACATGGAAAATGAGAGGAAGTAAATTATTGCAGAGGGAATTCACATGAGTATGCTTTCAATCGTTCGATGCAACAGTTCAATGTAAATATCAGTTTGGTCTCAAAATTTCAAACTTCTAAATATGGATATTGAAGAACATATAAACCTAGTGATAGTTAAATATATCAAGTTGTAAGATGACAGGTGGAGTATAATATGACGTCATATAATCTGGTTGGAAGGAAGGGAAATCGGAACATTTTCAAATGCAGAATATTTGTTTTTAATTGATGCCTAGACAGTTTTGGGTGTCTGAGAAAACAATATTTTATTTTGTCCTTCAATATAAGGATATTTAACTGCCTGAACAAACGAGCCAGCCTAGGTAGAAGTAT
>JARDVH010000121.1:7666722-7676821 GCA_030324005.1 Negaprion brevirostris | reverse complement strand
CGTTGGTTCTCTAAGATTTCAGGATCCGCTGTTTCATTCCCCCCTCAATATTGTCTACCTGCAAATTCCTGCAGGTCATGTGTCCTGACCGTTCCTCTTTCACCACATCCTGGGACATGATGCTGTTCATTTATGGGCGAAATGACCATTTTTTTTTCTGCAACTTCCACATTGAGTTGTTCTCATTCAGCCATTGGTCTCAGTACAGGCTCATTTACCACAATGACAATCCTTCTGTTTAATTGATTGTCCTTGAGCGCCCACGATCTTTTATACTGTTGCCCTCGTGCCCGAGTTGCATCCCCTTTCAAGATACTGTAAAAAATAATCCCTTTTAAAAACAAATGGTTCTTCTTTCACCAAACTTTCCCGAGCTTATTCATGTTGCAATCCTCATGCAGGACGGTCGCGCATCGGCTTCTGACGAAAACACCTTTAATGACAATAGTTTGTCAGGCTTTTGATCCTCGTGACCAATTTAACGATGTTTTCTTCCTTCAGTTTTCCCTGCTTTAAACCTGCACGTGTCTGCAATGTTCAATGGTTGTGGCGCGAAGTGCATATCCAGTTACTTGCGAAAATCTGCGACTGATTAACAACTGGTGTATCTGCCTCCAGCATGCTGCTTAGGACTCTGTACGTTTGTTCCCCTCTGTGCTCAGGAATACTGGAAAATCAATAAAATTTTCATCGCTTTCAAGATAATTAAAATGTGAAGTCTCTGTAAAACGACCATGTGGCGGTCTCCTCGTGGAACTGTCCGATGGTTCTGAAGTTTCCTACCATTTTGTCTTGTTGGCTGCTTTAGCAGGAATCCTCGCTCGACCCGCAGTGTCCAACGTTCATCAACGGCAACAGAGAGCTGGATTGTCGCTGCACCCCTCTCAGAGTGTCCGATTTTTTTCCACACTGTTTGATCAATGCTCAGTTTAAACGCAATGAAGATATGAAGCCCTATAATCAGCAAACCAAGCGGTGCACATGCCTGGTATCCTTAAATAGCACATGGTGATCTGTTGCAACTGTATTAAAACGGAAATTTCTGGGGTGGGAAGCGGCAAAAGAAAAATAGCACAATGGCGCAAGTCACAGAGACATTTTGGAATCCGTTTGCAAGCTGTTCTTCTGACATTCCATCCCTCACCTGCCTGTAGTGACAAATTCCAAGCCAGGCCACCAAATGCACCCTGTCTCTTGCCCCGTTCATTCAAGAGGTAAAACGTGTGTCTGGTGATTATAACTGTTTTTTTTCTTTTGTTTTGTTTTACGGATAACTATTAGGGAACAATACACACCCCAATTTCACGAAGAGTGGTCACCCGAACGAGGCAGCCTCAGTGTAGGCACGGAATTCATTAAGCTCATCAGAGACGGGTATTTTGTTCCCTGCAATTTTCCAAAGATTTATCTTGCAGCCTGTTCTATCTTGAAGGCCTTGTCATGCAATGCAGCGGTGTGCCTGAATGGCCTGGGTGTCTAGCTTGGAGACGTGCGATTCTAAATCGCAGACAAATCATTATGATCAATCTGCCAATAGAATTGCATCCCATCAACCCATGTACTTGGCCCAACAATTTGCCCCGCTGTTACATTAAACATAAATCCTTGCACTGATTGGAACCACAAAATGCACGATCATTCTGTCTTTTCACATTTATCGCTTTGATTTGCGTCATAACAGCTTCAATAAATTGTCTTGTTCGGGTAACAACTCTTCAAGAAATTGGGGGTGTTTATTGTTCCATTCGTGTTTTGCTTGCGGCTTCCGTCGAGTGCGCTGGCAGAAGTGATGAGGTGATGCAGATGGAACTACAATCTATGAATGAAAATGCGCTTCATAACAATAATGACAGAGACGTCTAATTACACTGTTGCGTCCATCACATTTGTTATAAATATTTCTACCCTGTCCCAAATGATTAACTTTTTTCGTCAGTTTATGATGCGTTTTAAATATTCGTAAGTAAACGGATTTGCATCTTTTTCTATCAATGTGTTAAAGGAACATGCAAAATTGACGCATAGCTGAAACACAAGTAAACATTACGGATGCATTTTATCAAAACAATGTGATTTCCTCACCAAGCTCCTTGATTTTCCAAAGGCAATCTCGTAGATCTTGAAAAAGTAAGGCAAGAAATGTGATTACAATTGTCAATTGATACGAATGAATTTCAAAACATTGTTTTGGGGCAAATAATTAATGGGACTTCAATGTCTAAGGTTGCACTCTCTGCTGAATTGGGCCAGGTGAGTTGAACAGAAGAGTTGTCTATTGCACGTTTCACCATCTCTACTTCAAGCTGAATCGACATTTGCATTTTGAGCTTATATCAGCCAATGGCAGAACAATGACGCAACTTAATGTCTGGACATTTTTGTGAAACTAGTAAACGTTCTTCACCATCAAAAAACAATCATTCTGTGATTTAGTCTTTCACGAAATGTTTCTTTGAAATCATTGGAACATTTTGTAGTGGCATGAAGTGAGTTCTAAGTGGCAAAGCTTGACTCTCAATCAGGCTGAGAATAAATTGATTACAGAAATGTAGGGCACGATATGCATTTCTGAACTGATTCCAAACATCAGGGTCATGATCCAGGACGGTCAATATGCACTGTGATCATGTTGATGAAAGGCCAATGTCTGAACGCAAGCAGCGTTGTGATGATTTAAAAAAAAACACGAAATTCTCTGGATGTTTGAATCTGAAACAATCACAGGGGGAAAAAAATGGATGGCTCAGCAGGCGACAGGAGAATGTTTGGAAATACGGTCAAAACAAACAAACAAAAAAAATCCTTCATCACTGCTCGGGATTCTGTGAGTGACAGTAAAGCACATTGCGTGCAACAAATGCAAGTTGCAAAATTAACAAAGTTGTAGAAGCGCTGATTCAACTGGAAAGAGTGTGTGGGTATTTAGCCTTTGAGCACGGCGTATGGAAATCAGCAACACCATCTATAATTGCATGAAAAGGTCCTGTGGCAGGGTAATTGGTGCTGGGAATGGTGGCTGTGCGGAACAGGACTTTTCTGAGCAAAGGTCTGTGCGGATTGCTGACAGAAGCAGTAAATAGAGGATGCGTTTTGCTGTGGCATGGTGTTGAAGTTGGTGGAAATTTCAGGGAGCGCTTGCGGTATGAACAGATTTTGGAGTATTTGGTAACGGAGAAGCAGTTTATTTTTGAGACGTTTAAGTTCACTGTAAACCATACTGGGTGGGAACCAAGTTTCAGGAAAATGTAGGGGATACAAGCATCGCCATTTTTGAAAGTCGCTTTATCGAATAGGTGGAAGGGAGGTGAATTAACCCTGGAGAATAGGCTGCAGAAATTTGAGGACATGGGATCTGAAGACTTGTATTATTTGTACCTTTGGCATTCAATGGATTTTCAATAATATTAGTGGACAATCCATTGGGTGAAACGTAGACAAATACGTCAAGGAAGTGAAGGGAAGTTCAAAATGCAACTGTAATAGATGGTTGCAATTTGTAGCCCCCACTTCAGATGAAAGCATGAAGTAGCCGCAAAAGATTATGATGTCATTTGTCCAGACAGAACACGTGAGGAATTCCGCTGTGTTACTTCGTAAATTGAGTAACTCAAAAACAACATTCAGTGGAAAAATGGACGCCCAGGAACACTTTGCGAAACAGGAGGTCACGAATCTGCAATGTCCATATATTTCAACAGTTATTTCCACGGTTATCAAGCGTTAAGGATCAATGCCGCCTTACCGGAGAACAGAATGGAGCAAAACTGAAACAAAGCCCGACAGGCATCGAATTCTCATTCGCCAAGCTGCAGCACATGAAACTTTGCGGAAGTCAAAATAAAAAAAACTATCCCTATATACAGATCTGAAAGCCACAACGTTGAAGGTGAGTGGCGATGTCAACTAGGAAATGTTGCAAAAGCTGATGTTGCTTTGGAGACAAAAGTTGTAATGACATGGGCTATTAAACCTGAAATTTAGAACAAAAGAGCTCATGCCCCGAAGTCTAGAAGTGAACTAATAATCATGGAGTCAAATAACGCAGCCGTCAGGAACAAATCGATTTTGAAGTTACTGTCGTTGACGACCTCATCTAAATCCTAGCACAGAAAATCGAAATTTAATCCGGGGTATAAAAATAGGAACTCAACTGCCAGCCTTAATTTCCGTTCAGTTCAATCAAGCTGAACTGAAAAGTTGTCATCTCTCAGCATGCAGAGTGTGAGAACAGTTCCCGATCAGTTAGAAATATCTTTACGATAATTCTCCATCTATCGACCAAAAAGGTACAAAATCAGAGAGAGTTTCCCGACAGCGACATCGATAGAACTCCAAAGTTTTATTTTTCAGAAACACATAACCTGTTATATATAGAAGTTTGTATCATTACTTGGTGGTGAATTATGTCGGGATTTCTTTCAACAACATTCCAGTTGAACATAACTTTAATTGTTAGGCTACTTGTTTAGTTAAATTTCCCGTTTGATTAAATAAATCTCTTTATATTAGTTCAACTGAAATGAGTGCCAGGCCTTTGTCATAATGAATCTCTAAACGTTGATACGAACACCTTCCCAAACATTAAATCAGATTACGAAACAAGCCAAAGGGATTTAACTGTGGATTGTAACAATTGTTCGGCTCCTGGTGTGGAACCTCATGCATCTTAGCCAAGGCAGGGTGATTATTTTGCCCAATGAAAGTGGGCGAAAGATTTTTTTTTAATTTAAAACAAACACCAATGTTTCTACTGTCAACATTGGACATCGAATATCAGTTAACTAAAAAGAAATCCACCATTTGTTGGGAACGTTGAGATTTACCCTAGGTCTAGAAATGGCCAATCAGAAATCACACAATGTCCCTTTTTATTTAACCTCGTACAAAAGGAGAGAATGATTCCTGTTGAACTTCATTAAAATGTGTGTTTATTCCTCTCATCATGGAATGCATGTTTAGGTCGTTGCCTTTTATGGGCAACGTTCTGAACTGTCAATGCCAATTCTAGATAATGATAGAATTCTGGCAAGATATTGGTTCTCAGATACTCATGACTGCATGGAACGGGTAATCTTCTACGATTGGTTGAATGCCATATTCTCCAGTTCAGATTTGCAGAAAACACTTTGTTCAATTCGAATGCATAGTTATGGACAATATTTACCTTTTTCCTTCCTTTGTAATATCTCCTCTGTAAATAAACGGTCATTATTTAATTAAACGTTTGAAATAAAACAGGTTCGTAGACGTGGCATTATTTGCAACTGTAGCCAACATATCAATGTTTGTAACCAAAAGTACACATTTGGTTGAGTTTTTTGAAGGGGTACCAAACAGGTAGATGAGGACAGTACTGTTGATGCTGGGTGTATGACTTTATCAAGGCCTTTGACAAGTTACTTCATGGTAGATCCTGGCATACTGTTTAATCTCACGGGAACCGTGGTGAGGTAACTAAAATGGATACAAAATTTGCTTGATAACAGAAGCTAGTGGGTAGTCGTGGAAGTTTGTTTGTTTTTTTTTAACGTGGGGGCCTGTGACCAGCGGTGTGCCCCAGGGATCATTGCTGGGACCACTGTTTTTTTTTTTGCGAGTTACAGTAATGATTTGAATGAGAATATAGAAGGTATGGTTAGTAAGTTTGCAGATGATACGAAGATTGGTGGCATAGTGGACAGTGAAGAAGGCCATGTCGGATTGCAACAGCATTTTGATCAATTGAGCCAGTGAGCTGACGAATGACAGATGGAATTTAGACAAATGCAAACAGATGCACTTTATATATTGAACCAGGGCAAATCTTACTCAGATAATGGTAGGGCGATGGGGAGAGTTATAGAAGAAAGAGATGAAAGGGTACAGCGTTTATAGCTCCTTGTAAGTGTAGCCACTGTTGAACAAAATAAGACATGCTTGGTTTCATAGGTCAGAACATTGAATACAGGAGTTGGGACATTTTCTTGATGTTGTACATGACATTGGTATGGCTACCCTTGGAATACCGTGTACAGTTCTGGTCGCCCTATGATACAAAAGATATAATTAAAGTAGAAAGAATGCAAAAAGTATTAATTAGGATGCTACCGAAAAGTGATTATTTCAGTTATAAGAAGAGGATGGATAGATATGGATTTTTCTTTTTTCTCTGCAGCATAGAATTCGCCTGAAAGTGGTCTAAAAAATAATCAGGGACAAGATAGTCAATATCTTTTCCAAAAAATAGGTGTTCTCAAAATCGTGGACATAGTTTTAAAGTGGGAGAGAAGAGATACAAAAATGTCCTGAGGGTTTTTTTTTGCACAGAGAGTGGCAAGCGGCTGGAGCAAGCTGCGAGAGTTTGTAAGAAAGGAAGGTACAATTTTCTCTAAAAAAAAAACACATTTAGGCAGTTACAAGGGAATTATAGGAATAGAAACGTACAGGCCAAATGAGGACAACTGTCTTTAGCTCAGTTTATTTTAAGGGCATTTTGGGCCTAAGGTCCTGTTTTCATGCTGTGAAATCTATGACTCCATGACTCTATTTGCGTGTCTACCAATCAACATTTGTCCGTGGTGAGGTATTTGTCATTATCTACAGATTTTCCTTGAGGTCCCAGATAACAAATTCCTCAAGGAATTGGCAGGCATAGTCAGAGGTTGTAATAACACAAAACACAACGCACTCGGAGAAAGTAAAAGTTTCACTCGGATATCCACGATACAGGGGACTATATAATGATTTTCAGTGCAATGTTTTTTTTGCAAAGTTGCAGTGGCATGTAGCAGTGGCTTAACGCTGAATGAGATGCAAAGAGACCATTTGATGGACGGGATAAATTGTTTATCTTTTCGACAACAGCGTATTACTGAGTCCAAATTAAAATTGTATCTTAGAAATTAAAGTATTGGCAATCTAAATTAAGTTACAGTCAATTGCAACACATAGCCTGCATTAAATGCAAGCTGGCCAAATTTCAATATAGAAAACTCACAGAGGCTGCTGGGACATGTTTGGATCAGCCCCGATAACCCATTAAGCGATCATCGCTCCAATTTGATAGGCACGGGCGTAAATTCCTTTGTCCCTGATAATCAAGCAAATCATTACCGTTCCAATTTGATACGCATGGTGCTATTGTCAACACGTTGGTGACACAAGGCTCCAGAGTGTCCGGGGAGGGCACACGTGTCCTTTCAGTAGGTTGTCAAGTTGAACATTGGGCACTGACTCCCAGCCTCCTGAGACCCAATGGGCAGAACACCAAGGGAAGGTGAAAATCATAATTGTATGGCCACAAAGGGATAACACATGGACTCTGTATATTTTGGTGGCCAGTCCTCGAGACACCAGACGATCAAGGCATGACCAGACATGAAAAGGAAGAAAGGAAGCAAGGAGAAAACGGCCAGCGAGAATCACCATCGAAAGACGAAGCATTGGAAGCCATGGACCGGACCTCCAGTCTAAGAAGATAAGAAACTCACATTGACGGCATTAAAGCCGAATCCCGGTTGTTTCTTGCAAACTTAGTTGGCAATTCACTGGTTAACTATAGACATATATTTAACTTCCTATGAGTCCGTACGTTGTTCTTCTCATACATAAAACTGCCTGGGTAGTAGATGAAAAAAAAAAATCATTACTGCTGGGCTGATCTTCATAAAATGCGGCAAAAAGAAGCACGTGTGTTTAAAGGTGGAACACAACTTGAAGCCATTGCCAGTTCAACAGAGATTGCCACCGCGACTTCAATGCCGGTGATTACACAACATTTGCCGAGAAGGATAAAGGTAGAAATAAACCCAGGTCTGCCCACAGGTCATCTCAAAGCTACACCGAACTTTGAAAAGACTTTCAACATCCTTTTAGAAACATGCCATGAGCGGCACTGTCCCTGTTGCTGTTATATAGAGCTACTGGAACAATGCAAGCTTCTAATGCCTAGATTTGGTAAAACGACAAGTAGCTATGTCCAGTTGGGTGTAAACATTTGGAGGCCTACCGACATTCGACAGGGAAAAAATATGCAGCATACCAGAATCCAAATTTTACCAATTTAAGATGATGGAAATGTGAAATGGATGGCCCCACTAAAGGAGAAGGACAGAGTTGCAGTCGTATCAGTGGACGGATAATCAGTGCTCGAAAAGAATCGTTCTGGATTCCAAACTTCAGTCTAATCAAGCAAAACTGAGAACATATACAGCGGTAAATTTTCGAATTGCCGGTAAAACCAAAGTTCCCTTCTCTTACAAATGATATGTTTCGTTGGCAATATTAGTGAAGAGCTCGGGCCTGAGCCTAAAGCGTCCAAATGGGTTGAGTGAAATATACCTCTCTTATGTGAACAACTACTAGCGAAAAAAAGTAGCTGAAATGAACTCTTGCCCAATAACCGACAGTTTATTAAAAAAGCGTAGGACAGTGAAATGAGGCAAAACTATTTTACGAAACATCTTTCTCTCTTCCTCTTTTCGAGTAAATCTTCGCGGGCGAGGGGCGGACCAGAGAGAGAGATAAAAAAAATGTTCCGTTGACCTCGGGCGGGATTTTCCCTTTTCCGGACAAGCGTGCTTGGATAATTCTGACGGTTCTCCCATCCAGGACGCATTTCATTGTTTTTTCAAGGCCCAGCTGTTAACATTAGTTGGAAGGGAATAACTGGAAACAACAATTTGAGGACAGGAAAATGATGTATTGCACAGCATGTTTATTGTGCAGAATGTGTAGCACGGATGGTGCCTGTATAGACGCTCGAAAACGCAGTTTAAACAAGAAATTAACATTTATTCACAGCACGACAGGTGGTACCCAAATACCGGATCATGGATTAATTGCCAAGTTGGAAAGGTGATAATTTTTTCCTCAAAATTAGACTTTGAGACATGTTTGTTTCCTCGTGCGGCTGATTGCGGATATTAAAAATCTGCCACATCCAATATTCGAAAGCGCCTCTATCAATACAGATGTTTATGTTTATGGTTCTGCTCAGCCTACTCGATCATCCAGAGAGCAAAGTATCACATTTTATAATGCTCACAATCTCTCTGGTAACTCAGATGATATATTTGGTTGAAAAGAGTGGAACATTCGGTCTACTTGTTTTTGAAGGGTGGGTGCGGGCGAAATTCAACTCCACCCGCCTCTGGCCTCAGTGCAAATGTAGCGGCCGTTCTTGGGCTGGTGATGTACAATACACCGTTCATACCAACCTATGACTCCATCTCTCATCCGTTGTATCAAGTGATAACAGATCAACCCTTTAGAATGCCTGCCATACAGAACGTTTTTATTAAGAATGCCAGGGAAAATCTTGTGAAAAGATAAGGACACAAGAACATATGAAATAGGAGCAGCAGTAGGCCATCTCGCCCTTCGAGACTGCTCTGCCATTCAATAAGATCATGGCTGATTTGATAGTGATTCAGATCCACGTACTCGTCTACTTCACTTAACCTTTAATTCCCTTATTGGTTAAAAATCTATCTATATGTGAATTAAATAGATTTAACGAGGTAGCATCTACTGCTTCATTGGGCAGAATATTCCAAAGATTCAGTACCCACTGGGAGAAGAAGTTCCCCCTCAATTCTGTTCTATATTGACTTCCGCGTATTTAAAGGCTGTGCCCCCTAGTTCTTGTTTCCATTCTAAGTGGAAATAACATCCTGCTTCTACCATGTCTCGCCTCTTCGTTACCTTATAGATCCCAATAAGATCACCCCTCATTTTCTATACTGAGTACAGACCCACTCTATTCAATCTCTCCTCACAAGCTAACCCCTTTATCTCCAGAATCAACCTGGTGAACCTTCTCTGTACTCACTGCAAAGCGAATATATCCTTTCTTAAATAAGGGAACGAAAATTATGCACAGTACGCTAGGTGCAGCCTCACCAGTACCTTGTACAATTACAACAAGACATCCCTGCTTGTAAACTTCATTCCTCTCGTGATAAAGAACAACATTCCATTTGCCTCCATGAACACCTGCTGCACCTGCAAGGTGAGTTTTTGTGATTCATGCACAATGAACCCCAGGTCCCTTTGCGCAGTAGCATGCTGTAATTTTTCACCGGTAAAATAATAGTCCTTTTTACTATTATTCCTTCCA
>JARDVH010000121.1:7590956-7603407 GCA_030324005.1 Negaprion brevirostris | reverse complement strand
CGCCCTCTACCACCCCAATATCCAACTACAAAACTTCGCTTATATTCCTCGAAATGTCATTCGCTAATTTGTCAAGTAGAATGAAAACCAGTATCAATTGCAAACCTTTTACTCACGCTAGTTCAATGGTTGCCCAGTCTCAGTCCTGCTGCCTTTCAGGCCACATTCCATTCTCCACTATGTTTCCATTGGCACGATTTGTGAATGCAATTTATAATTACATGTTTACGTTCTCCTGAATGATGTTTTCTCCCGAAATTGTCCGGGCGCCATTGACGGAACACGAATCCGAATGGCTCATAACCGTTTCTGCAATTTATGCCTCATCAATTATGATCCATTGCTGATACATGACAACGTTCCTCTCCGTCACTTTCCACCCAGAATCCTGTGAGTACAAAGAACCATCCTCCACCAAATTTATCTTGTTTCCAAATTTGAATACACATTGCCAGACCTCCTTCTGTATGCCACAGGTACCATCCATGTGATACTGATGCATAATTGCAGCGAGCAAAAATACTTGCCATCGTCGTTATTGTTGCAATGACAGTAAGTGTCCATCCCACCCTTCAACTAATCCATCCACATCGCACGGGTAATCGAGAAATATTTTCACGTGATCCAATGGTTCATCTCCTTGAAATTTGTCCCAGATGTTCGCATTCCCACCGCGACTTCCACCACAATGGAAGTGTGAACTGAACCGTCGTGTTTCTTGTAATTCAAACGAATTCGTCTCCTCTTTTCCTGAACTGCATGGCATTTGTCTCTGGTACTGCTAAAGTGAAGCCAAGACCAAATGCGAGGATATAAACTATTCCTCTTATCTTGGCGTCATAAGCTATTAAGTTCAACATTAATTTCCTATAAAAAAAGACGAAATTATTTTCACCTTCATCAGATCCAGTATTATTTTATCATTTGTAAAACAAAATGCGAAACAAAACCTGCTCCACTTCCACGATGGAGCATATTGTCACTTCTTATTATGTTGTCCTTTGGACATGGACGTTCGCCCCACTAGCAACATTTTTTGACGTGCCATATTACGGACAAGTATCTGTTCCCAATCTCTGAATTTCAACAGTGTTCCAGCGGTTGCAAACCATTTAGTCTATAAAGCATTGGTGCAGAATTAAGCCACTCGGTCCATCCAGTCTTCTCCACTATTCAACCGTGGATGATATTTTTCACATTCCCATTCTCCTGGCTTTTCCCCATCACCCCTGATCCCCTTACTAATCAAGAAACGATGTATCTTTATCTTAAAGACATTTAAACATCTGGACTCCACAGCCTTCTGCCACAAAGAGTTACGCAGATTCGCCACTCTCTGGTTGAAGAAATTCCTCCTTATCTCTGTTCTAAAGGATCGTTCATTCAGCCTGAGGTTGTGCCCTCCTTTTCTTTTTTTTTCTACAAGTGGAAACATCTCCTCCACGTCCACTTAATCCAGGCCTCGAAGTAACCTGCAACTTTCAATAGGATCCCCCTCATCCTTCCAAACTTCAACCAATTCAGGCCAAGAACCCTTAACCATTCCTCATCCGAAAAGCTCTTCCTGACAGCCATCATTCTCGTGAACCTCCTCTGGACCCTTTCCAAGGCCAGCTCATCCTTCCTTACACGTGGAGCCCAAAACTGTTCACAATGTTCCAAATTGGGTCTGGCCAGAACATGATACATCCCTGGTCTTGCACTCTAATCCTCTGGACGTGAATGCAACATTACATGTTCCTTCCCAACTGCCGACTGAAACTACGCGATTACTTTAAGGGAATCCTGAAAATGGTACGAAAGTCCAGTTTTGTTTCTGAATTCCTAATCGTTTCCCCCTTTAGTAAATAGTGTATACCTTCATTCCTTCTTCCAAAGTACATAACCTCACACGTTTCCACATTGCCATTCTTTGCCCACTCTCCTAACCCGTCGAAGTCTTTCTGCAGTCCCCCTGTTTTGTCAAGGCTACCTGTTCCTGTACATATTTTTGAATCATCTGCAAACTTAGTAACAGTTCCTTCAGTTCCTCCGTCGAAATAGTTAACGTATATTGCGAAATGTTATGGTCCCAGCACTGACCCCAGGGACACACAAGAAGTCAGGGGCTGCTATCCTGAAATAAAAATATTTATCAAACAATCCTCTATCCATACCCGGATATTACCCTTAACAGCATGAGCTCTTAACTGAGTTAAACCACCTTTGCAGCACTGTGCCACGTGCCTTTTGGAAATCTAAATAAGCATAGTACGTTGAACAGTACAGCACAGAACAGACCCTGCGACCCTCGATGTTGTGCCGACTTAAGTCCGAACCAAAGATCGAGCGATCCCACTCCCTATCATTCTGAAGCCATTTCCACGTGATCCCCTTTATCGGACGTCCTTGTTACCTTGTCAAATAACTCTGAGATTTATTGGACATGGCCTCTCCTTGACAAGACCGCGCTGACTCAGTGCTGCTTTATTATGCACTTCCAAGTTCTCTGCGATCTCATCTTTAATAGTGGATTCTAAAATCCAGTGACTGAAATCAGGCTAAATGATCTATACTTCTGTGTTTCCTACTTCCCTCCCTTCTTAAATAGCGGCGTTATATTAGCTTATTTCCAATCCTCTGGTACCCTCCCTGCTTCCAATGGTTCTTGAAAAATCACCAACAATGTCTCCAAAAGTTCGTCACTTATCTCTTTGGGAAGGTTGGGGTGCAACCCTTCCTTTCCAGGTGATTTATCCAGATTCAGTCCTTTCAGTATACCCAGAAATTTCTGCTTAGTGATGGCAACTACACTCAACTGTTCTATGCTGACATGTCTGGAGATCTGGATACTAATATGATTTTATGTTTCTAACTAGCTTATACTCTTCTCCTTCTTTATTATTTTGTTTGTATTTTTATTATTTTTGTTTGGATTCCTCCATTGTTTTTTGGACAAAATAGATTAAATTTTCTTTACTTATGCCAGGGACTAATGGGCTGACATCTGCAATATTGTCTACTCTATAGGTCTAATTATAGAAGTGATAATGCAGATCAAGCAATTCAGAGAGTAATCACTGCACTAATAACATGGGATGGAGGTTTTGACACATGCAAAATTTTGGGCAAACAAGGATGAATTTACAAGCGTTTCGTACAAGAAGAGTGAAATTCAATATAAGATTCCAGTTCATGAGCAGTTCTGAGGGAAAGGAGGTGAAGTGGATAATTCCTCTTGTGCGATAATCTGGAAACAAAGTAACTTCTTATAGATATGCAATCGCTTGCATGTGACAGGGATTAGTCGTTTTCTCTTTATATAGGGACGTAAAATCTTAGTGATTTGGAGCTGAAGTAACTGATACAGGTGACGGAGCCTTCTGTTTCATTTAATCCACCAATGGCGTATTTCTTCCTGCTGTCAGATCGAGCTGGTTACCTGTTCCTCATGTTCTTTATGTATGTACATTTTTAGACAAGAAATATACCTATCTAGTTCTTGAAAAAAAAAGCTTCAGGGTCGTTTGTGCTATGGGGCACCGAAATTCACAATAGCACGACCATATGCGAGAATTAAATGCAACTCACATCAGTCTGATATTCCACGTTTCTCAATATGCAAATTTGAGCCTTATTTTCTAACAGTTTTCTGAAACTTCCTCAGTGTCTTCCAAAAAAACGAATTTAGAATAGTTGTATTTTTATTTGTTTGTGAATAGGCATTCATGTTTCCAACAAAAAACTAGCCCATTATCAATGGCAGGTGGATTCAGATTTGTGGTTAAAAATCAGAACAGATACGAACCGAACGAACGATGAAGATTATATGGGGGGGGGGGGGGGACTGACTGTTCAAAATTATCCAGAGTTTTTGGTAGAGAAATAAAATGTATCTGCAGTGATTTAAAAGCCAGACCTAACTGGAAAAGCAGAAACTAAAACAAAATGCATATATTCAATTGACGAAAATGAAATGATGTCCCTTTCAATCTGAAATATGCACTGAATATCAACTTTTGATGGTAACCCATCAAGAATGTAAAAAGAAACATTCCAGCACAATTAATAAAAACGCCACTATTTAATGTTTGAGCTTCTATGTTTGCTACGCAATTATAGAAACCCTACACTGTTCGTTAGTCATTTTTTTAATACAACAGTGGCACAATTTTTGCCCAGTATCGGTATGATATTAAACATGACTTACTAACTGCCTCGTTTGAGTGAATATGTGGAAGCCGGCAGAATAATCGATATAATTACTTCAAAATAACGACGCTAGACAATTATTATTTATGTACGTAAGTAACAATTGAAATATTTACCCCATTGAAATGTTCAAACAGTCAATATTTATTCTTTCTTTTGTAAAATGTCTTATGTCTTCCAACAGCTAATTCAAATAACCTTCTCATCCGACACAATGTGAATATTTGGAAAACAGCATCCTGCATTCTTGTTTTTTTTTTCTTTCAAGGTAAATTTTGCGAAATTTTGAATCTCCAGAATATCAGAGAAACATTTTGAGGGAGGATGCATATCATAACACTGCAATAGTAGTTCCAACTCTTCTACATCTGTGACAGAGAATGATTTTCAAAATTACAGGCAGGCATTTCAGCTGACAAGAATATCTGGAAGTTCCTGACACTATGAATTATAATTAGAGTTGCGACACATCTCTACGACAATCGCTTATTGTAGCCTATCGGATTCCGAAAAAAAGATTGAACACCGAACTCCTGTTTTTTTTTTCAGTGAAAATGCTCACTTACGATCTAAGAACATTCCACCCAACGGCCACGAAATCTTCCAAAGCACTCAAGTTAGAATACGAATCACGCTGTCCTCTATGTCTTGAATTGCCCGACGATAGTATTGTGCCAATTGCTCCTCGGAAATTGTAGCCAACTGGAATACATAAAACATCCGTTGGCTAGTCGACGAAACGATTGCCGGTGGAAAATAACATGCCTTTCAAGCGAACAACAGGTTATTCAAATGTGCTGATTGGGCATTTGGATTTGCACTGGACCGATTTCCCACTTCAGTGTATGAGTCGCTATCGAAGTACTTTTCTTGTTTGCGTGAACACGTGGAAGCTGGTAAAATAATCGATATACTTGCTTCAAAATAATGATGCTTGACAATTATTATTCATGTACTGTAGCAACAATTGCATTAGTTACCCCATTGCGATGTTCAAGCAGCCCACATTGATTCTTTCCTGTTACCAATATATTTTATCTTACCAACAGGAAATTCAAGTAACCAAATCATCATGCAACTAAATCACTTACTTTTCTCGATTTCCTTCCCTGTCAAGGCTTCATCGATCTGAACACGGGCATTCCCCGCTATGCAAACGGATCGCGTTTCCCTGCACAACCATAATTACTTCACCAGGAGTTTTCCTCAGAAATATAACTAAACTGGCAAATTAAAAATGAGAGCACACTGCCCCAAACACTCCCAGTACATTTTGCCCTGATCAACAAAAGCAGCATAGTCGCTCCCACATCACAGGGATTCCCCTCACCCCAAACGATTCGAAACAACTTTGCCCTCGCCAGTATAATACAACACAACATACCCAAAATCCACAATGAAATGTCTGATAATCCAGCATCAAGATGCGTCTCATATCCAATGACCAAAGGCATGTCGTCCATTCATCGCTTCGGTGCATGAACGGCCTCCACAAATACGCCCATCCGCAACCTCGCAAGGATCAAACACATAACTTTAACTCTTGTGTAGCGGCATCTCTTCGGCTTTGACCAATTGAAAGTTTAATGCAATTTATCATTATCTGATGCAGTTTTGTGGTCCGCTAAACGGCGGCTTTAAAAGTTACTGCCGATGTGTTGGCGACCCACTCGACGGTCTGGGCGTTTTTGGGGTTCTTTCAGGGAGATCAATTGACAACGCAACGTCGGATCTCTCCTTTCATCAAGGTAAACTCCTGTTCGCGCTCTTCTAATCCAACACAAGTGAATATTTGGAAAACAGCATCATGCCTTTTTTTTTGTTTCATCCAAGGCAAATTTTGCGAACTTTTGAACCTCCAGAATATCAGAGAATCCTATGTGAGGGAAAATGCATATCATAGCACTGCAATAGTAGTTCCAACTCTTCTAAATCTGTGACAGTCTCTTTTGTTTTTAAATTACAGGTCGGCATTTCAGCTGACACAAATATCTGCAAGTTTCTGAAACTGTGAGTTATAATGAAAATTGGTGCATGTCTCCACTACAATCGCTCATTGTAGCCTACCGGATTCCGAAAAGGTTTAACACCTGTTTTCTACGAAAATGCCCACTTACTGTCTTAAGAAAATTGCACCCAACAACCACAACATTTTTCTAAAGAACTCGCATTGCAATAGGAATCACGCGGTCCTGCATATCTTCAATTGCCCGACGATAGTAATTGTGACAATTGATCCTTGGACATTGTAGCCAAATGAAATAAATAATGCATCCCTCGACGAGTCGGCGAAACGATTACCGGTGGAAAATAACATGCCTTTGACGCGAACAACAAGTTATTCAAATGTGCTGACTGGGCATTTGTATTTGCACTGGACCGCTTTCCTCTTCAGTGTATGTGTCGCTATCACAGTACTTTTTTTTGTTTGAGTGAACACGTGGAAGCTGGTCGAATAATCAATATACTTGTTTCAAAACAACGATGCTTGACAATTATTATTTATGTACCTTAGCAACAATTGCAATAGTTACCCCATTCCGATGTTCAAGCAGTCCACATTTACACTTTCCTTTGCAAAACATCTTATCTCTTCCAACATGAAATTCAAGTAACCAAATCATCATGGAGCTAAATCACTTACTTTTCTCTATTTCTTGCTCTGTCAAGGCAAAAATTAAATTTACAAGATATAATGATGGATGTCCATTTGTAACAAAGGGGAAAAAAAAACAATAATTAAACTGCTTGAATAATGGCTTGCAACCACCGCAATTGCTGGTGCTGGGGATGCGTGCTCTAATTGTGCGAGGGAGAACGCATATCGTAACACTGCAATAGTAGTTCCAACTCTCCGATATCTGTGACAGACACTGGTTCTCAAAATTACAGGCAGGCAATTCAGCTGACAAAAAAAAAAATCTGCAAGTTTCTTCAACTGTGAGTCATAATTCGTATTGCGATACATCTCTACTACAATTTCTTCTTGTAGCCTAAAGTATTCCGGAAAAAAAAATAACGCCAAACTCCTGTTTTCTACGAAAATACCCACTTGCTATCGAAGAACATTACACTCAACAAACACCACATTCTTCCAAAGCACTCGCAGTGCAATAGGAATCACGCGGTCCTGAATACCTTCAATTGCCCAACGATATTAATTGCGTCAACTGAGCATCGGACATTGTAGCCAAATGGAGTGCATAAAACATCCCTTGACTAGTTGGCGAAACGATTGCCGGTGGAAAATAACATACCTTTCACGCGAAACACAAGCTATTCAAATGTGCTGACTGGGCATTTAGATTTGCTCTCGACCACTTTCCTACTTCTGTGTATGTGTCGCTATCACAGTACTTATCTTGTTTGAGTGAGCACTTAGAAGCTCGTAAAATAATCCATATACTTGCTCCAAATTAAGGATGCTTGACAATTATCACTTCCGTATCTTAGCTACAATAGCAAAAATTACCCTATTACAATGTTCAAGCAGTCTACATTTCTTCATTCCTTTGCAAAATGTCTTATCTCTTCCAATACGAAATTCAAGTGACAAATCATTATGCAGCTAAATCACTTAGATTTCTCGATTTCTTCCGCCTCTTTCTGTCAAGGCAAAAATTAAATTCACAATATATAATGATGGATGTCCATTTGTAACAAAGGAAAACAAAAATAAAATAATGGCACTGCTTGAATAATGTCTTGCAACCATCTCAACTGCGGGTGCTGGGGATGCGTGCCCCAAATGTGCGAGGACAACCCCTCGTGGAATGTCACAGAAAAATACACAATTTGTGCCGCAATTGTCCAGCAACTGAAAGTTGCCATTCGCAAGTTTCTTGATCTAAAAAATAATAAGAGATTCAAATAGTAAATTTTAGAGATGCAGAAACGTTTAAATTAATACTTACTGTTAAATCGATAGAAAAAATAAAACTGCTGCCCACCTCCAAATCAATATTTGTATTATGCAGTAAGACTCCCACACGAAGATCCTTTGTCTCCCGATACCGGATGTGACTCCACGAAACTTTTAAAAGGTCCACCCCACTCCGAGATCTTAATCGACTGGATTTAGTTATGATCTTCATCGATCTGAACACGGACATTCCCCGCTATGCAAACGGATCGTGTTCCCCTGCACAACCATAATGGATTCATCTGGAGTTTTCCTCTCAGAAATATAACTAAACTGGCAAATCAAAAATGGCAGCACCCCGCCCCAAACACTCCCACTGCATTTTGCTCTGATCATCAAAACCAGCAACGAAGCTCCCACCTCCCAGGGATTCCCCTCACCCCAAATGATTCTGAACAACCTTGCCCTCACCAGTATATTAAACCACCACATACCCAAAATCCACAGTGAAATGTCTGATAATTCAGCATTCAGTTCCCTTTCATATCCGAAGACCAAAGGCATCGTGTTGATGCCTGAACGGGCCTCCCCAAATGCGGCCACCCGCAACCTCCCAAGTATTAAACACATAGCTTTAACTCTTATGTAGCGCCATCATTTCGGAATTGTCCAATTCAAAAACCAACGCATTTATTCATTATCTGATACAGTTTTGTGGTCCTCTGAGCGGCGGCTTTAAATTATTTTGATGCTGTGGTGATGACCCACTCGACTGCCTGGGCTTCACTGGGCTTTCGTCAGGAAAATCAGTTGACAGCCTAACTTCGGATTTCTTCTTTCATCAAGATGAACTCCTGATCTCGCTCTTCTCATCCGACACAATATGAATATTTGGAAAACAGCATCAAACATGTATTTGATTTTTTTTCATCCAAGGTAAATGTTGAGAAATTTTTAATCTCCAGAATATCAGAGAAACGTCAGTAGGGGAGAATGCAGGTCATAACACTGCAATAGTAGCTCCAACTCTTCTACATCTGTGACAGACAGTGATTTTCAAAATTACAGCAGACATTTCAGCTGACAAAACTATCTGCAAGTTTCTGAAACTGTGAGTTATGATTAGCATTGTGAAATATCTCTCCTTCAATCGCTCATTACAGCCTATCGGATTCCGAAAAGATTTAACACCTAACCCCTGTTTTCTACGAAAATGCCCACTTAATATCTCAGAGCACCACACCCAACAACCACAACATTTTTCTAAAACACTCACATTGCAATAGGAATCACGAGGTCCTCTATATGTTCAATTGCTGGACGATAGTATTTGCGCCAATTGCACCTCGGCCATTGTAGCCAAATGGAATACATTTCTTGGCTCGTCGACAAAACGATTGCCGGTGGAAAATAGCATGCCCTTCACGCGAACAACAGGTTCTTCAAATGTGCTGACTGGGCACATTTGAGTTGGATTTGCACTGGACCGCTTTCGTACTTCAGTGCATCTGTCGCGGTCACAGCACGTTTCTTGTTTGACAGAACACGTGGAATCTGGTAGAATAATCGATATACTTGCTTCAAAATAACGATACTTGACAATTATTATTTATGTACTTTAGCAACAGTTGCAATATTTACCTCATTGCGACGATCAGGCAGTCCACATTTATTCTTTCCTTTGCAAAATATTTTATCTCTTCCAACATGGAATTCAAGAAACCAAATCATCATGCTGCTAAATCACTTACTTTTCTCTATTTCTTTCTTTGTCGAGGCAGAAATTAAGTTTAGAAGATATAATAATGGATGTCAATTTGTAACAAGGGAAAAATGATGCAATAATTAAACTGTTTGAATAATGGCTTGCATCTATCGCAAATGCTGGTGCTGTGGATGCGTGCCCCAAATGTGCGTGGACACACCCTCCTGGAATGTCATAATAAAACAACAATTTGTGCCGCAATTGTCCAGCAGATGGAACTTGCGATTCGCAAGTTTCCAGTCCTAAAACAAGAAGCGATTCAAATTTTAAATTGTAGACTACTGAAACGTTTACATTAATAATTACTGAAAATAGATAAGAAGAATAAAACTGCTGCCCACATCCAAATAAATATTTGTATTTTGCAGCAAGATTCCTACACAAAGATCATTTACATCGCGATGTCGGATGAAACTACAACAAACTTCTAAAAGTAAACCCACCCCCCCCCCCGGCCCCCCCCCGCCCAAAACGTAATCGACTGGGTTTAGTTATGATCTTCATCGATCTGAACACGGATATTGCCCGCTATTGAACCGCGTCGCGTTCCACTGCACAATCATACTTGATGCATCTGGAGTACTCCTCTCACAAATATAACTAACCTGACAAATTAAAAATGACAGCTCCCCGCCCCAAACACATCTACTCCATATTGCCCTGATCAACAAAAAACATCATCGAAGCTCTCACATCCCAGGGTTTTCCCTAACCCCAAACGATTCGAAACAACCTTGCCCTCACCAGTATAATTCGCCACAACATATCCAAAATCCACGATCAAATCAATGATAATTCAGCATCGAGACGTCTCTCTTATCCGATGACCAACAGCACGCCGTCCCTTAATCGAGTCGATGCCTGAACCGGCCTCCGAAAATACGCCCACCCGCAACCTCGAAAGTATCAAACACATAAAATAAACTCTCGTGTACCACCATCACTTTGGAATTGTCCAATTGAAACTTCAACGCAATTGTTCAATGTCTGATACAGTTTTGTGGTCCGCCAACCGGCGGCTTTTAAAGATTCGGTCGCTGTGGCGGCGTTCTACTTGACTGCCTGTGCTATATTGGGCTTCAGTCAGGGAGACCAGTTGACAGCCTAACTTCGGATTTCTCCTTTCATCAAGGTGAACTCCTGCTCTCGCTCTTCTCAGCCGACACAATGTGAACATTTGGAAAACAGCATCACGCATTTTTGGATTTTTTTTTTTCATCCCAGGTACATTTCGAGAAATGTTGAATCTCCAGCATATCAGAGGAACATCTATGAGGGAGAACGCATATCAAAACACTACAATCGTAGTTCCAACTCATCTATATCTGTGACAGACACCGATTTTCAATATTAGAGGCAGGCATTTCAGCTGACAAGGAAAAAACAACATCTGCAAGTTCTTGAAACTGTGAGTTATCATTAGAATTGTGACATATCACCACTACAATCGCTCATTGTAGCCTATCGGATTCTGAAAATATTTTACACCTAACTCCTGTTTTCTACGATAATGCCCGCGTGCTATCTAAGAACATTACACCAAACAACCACGACATTCTTCTAAAGCACTCACATTGCAATAGGAATCACGGCGTCCTGCATATCTTCAATTGTCCAACGATATTATTTGTGCCAATTGCTCCTCAGACATTGTAGCCAAATGGAATAAATAAAACATCCCTTGACTAGTCGACGAAACGATTGCAGATGAAAAATGGCATGCCTTTCACGCGAACAACATGTTATTCAAATGTGCTGACTGGGCATTTAGATTTGCACTGGACCACTTTTCTACTTCAGTGTGTGTGTCACTATCACAATTCTTTTCTTGTTTGAGTGAACACGTGGAAGCTGGTAGAATAATCGTTATGCTTAATTCAAAATAACGATGCTTGACAATTATTATTTACCTAAGTTAGCAGCAATTGAAATAGTTACCCCGTTGCTATATTCAAGCAGTCCACATTTATTCTTTCCTTTGCAAAATGTATTTTCTCTTCCAAAATGAAATTCAAGTAACCAAATCATTGTTCGCGGACAACGAATTTCTGAAATTAGGTATATAATATGAAATAGACTAAACTGCACTTAGAAACCCTCCCTTAAAGATCACAAGGGAACAGATCCAGACAAGGAGGCAAAGGACGTGCTTTAAAAACGCAAAAAACGGCCTAACGCACGAAGGGAACCCGACAGGATAGCACCAACGGAAACTAAATTAAAAGTACGCCCTCATCTAATCAAATCAGCTCCACTGACCTAATCAAGTGATACCAGGAAGTCTCTATAGGAACACCAAAGGAGAGGATTAACATAAACAAGGAAGCCTTCTTAGCCTCAAGAAAATAAAAGATTTTACAAATATATGAAGAAGAGACTGGCTAGAGTGAATGTTGGACACTTGGAGGGCTAGACGGGGGCGTTAGCGGTGGTTGATGTGGAAATGACTGGGGTTTAAGTAAGTTTTTTGTGTTGGTCTTCATGGAGAAAGACACAAATATCTTACCGGAAAATTAAGTTAGGAGGATGGTAGGAGATGAGGTCCATAATGCGATTACTGTCACTAGAGAGGTAGTGCTCGATAGACTAACGGGACTGAAGGTAGACAAGTCCTCGGGGCCGGATGGAATGCA
>JARDVH010000121.1:7477133-7487233 GCA_030324005.1 Negaprion brevirostris | reverse complement strand
CAAGAGTTCAACATTGTTTTCACATAGTGTCTCATGTTCTGTGGTTTCGTCAAAGTGCTTAGAAGTGGTAACAAAGAAAATTAGTAGCTTAATACGAAACATGCATTCTTTAAAAGGTTGTCGAGATCTCATATCAGTGTAAATGCCTGAGTATAGCAACTTCTGACTCAGGCACTTTAGCTGTGCCAATGAAATATCTTTTCACCTTTACTTTGTCATGGCAGTTTGAAATCTTCGCATTTTAATGTATCTACAGCAATTTGCACATATGTTTGTTGTGGTAAGTTTGTTTAAATTTATATTGTAAAAAAAATGCTGGTAACGATTTTTCTTCATATCTGTCATACTCTGGCATTTGTTTCGAATCAAAATAATTGCTCAAACGGATGACTTTTTGAAATATATCCAATAGCAAATCCATTATACTCCCTGCCAGTTAATGTACTCTAATTTCGTTTCAAAATCATTACTGTTGCGCATGAAATCATCAAATTTTCAGTCTCTGTTCGAATATGTGAGGGATAAATCGTTATACACAACTCTTAGACATTTGAACCCATGTGCATTTGAGGACCAATTCTTTTCTGTGCTGAAGAAATCATCGGCTCGTTCATTTTTGCAATTGGATGCCCACCGCATTTTGTCTCATTAAACGAAGACACAAACTGATGTTTGGTCACTATTTCACCATTTCACTGACAGGACCAACAACACATTTGTATTTTGAAAGGTCTGTCGGGCATAAAAGCAGGGAAATTAATATCTGGACAAATTGTCATTATTATGGGCAACAGAAGCCAAGCTGACAAAATCTAAATGTAGCAATGAACTCTGAGGAATGTAACAAACATAATTTCAAGTCGCATTATGTTTCTGTTCAATAAAGACCCAGACCATCATCGTTTTCATTATGGGCTGATTAAAACAAGACCAATAATGTCTTTGCGTGGCTAATCTATAACAATGGAATTCCATTGTTTATGTTGAATTGGTCCAGAAAAATACATTGAACGCGCCCTTTCCAGCCTTGGGCAGGAAATAATCAAGCATTCAGACTGTTGCAAATAAAATTACATACATCATGAAACACAACTAGTAGCTACTTGAAGCTGTGGATGTTTAAAGGACAATTCTAGTACCTATTTAGCAAATCATTTACGCAATTTAATGTCTACATTGTTGTCATTGCAAGAAGAACCAACCCTACCATAAATCAGTATCTCGTAGTTTGATCCACTGGTGCAACAACACTTTTCTAAAGTGCTTACCTTTAGTGCATTTTGCAAGTTCTGTGGCACAAAAAAAAATACGGTCACATGGATATATTACATTTTGTTATGGAAAACCAGCAGTCCAAAAAAAAGAGGCAGCAGATATCAATCCAAAGTCAAACACTGGGGAGTTTAAACGGCATTGTATCAAGTCATATATTGTCTGTCGTCAGCAAAAAAAAAACAGGCAATAGCATTTTTTTTTTCCAACTGAGTGGATTGAAATCAGACAAATGATGCACGTGCATGTTTAAACTGTCACGGTAGAATTGTATTGTTTATCATGATCGGTCAAATCAAATAGAACGAACTTATGAGGAACAGTTGCAGTAAAATGTTCTAGTTGTTATGGAATTTGCATCACATGATCAATTTACACTTCAACCATTCCTTAATAACACACAACGAAATCTGAAAAAAAAATGCAGCAGCACCACTTTGCCGTGAGAGCTGAGGGAATCATTAGAGTGTATAATCAGGAGAAGCAGTATTCATTCAAGAAGATACTTCATCTAGAATTACAAAAAAAAGTTACCGAAATTTCGGTGCTGCCAGAATGTGCCTAAGGAGATAAGTACCTGAAAACGCGTTTTTGTTTAATGTAATTTGTTGACCAGTGTCAACGCAGATCTCTAATGTTCGAGGGCAAAGAGTTTGAAATAGACCCTGAGAGGATTTTGTTCAAATAGGCGATTATTTTCTTCCTAAAACAGTCCCTCTTTGCTCAGGACATTTATTACACATAGCTTTAAACGTAACTAAAACAACACCGAGGGGAAAACGCATCCCCTGCACATTCATTTCCTGTTTGCTAAATGGTTATTCCTCCTTACGATGTGGAGACGCTAGCGTTGGATTTGGGTGGACAGAATAAGATTGCTCGCCAGGTTATAATCCAACAAGCTGATTTGGAATCCTGAGCTTCCAGAACACAGCTCCTAAATCAAGTGATTGGAGATGTAAATGTACATGCATGGCATATATCGGCACAGGCACAATTGCACGATTATAGTTGGAGTCTTTCAGATATTCCCATTCCAATTCTTATCTTGCAATTGTACTTTTGAATATGCATGCACTGTTTGTGAGCCAAACTCTGTACTCACCTGTTGACATACCAGAGCTCTGGAAGCTTGTGATTTCGAATTAACCATTTGGGCTTTAACCTGGTATTGTGAGACTTCTCATCATTATTATTTAGAACGTTAAGGATGTCTTCTTATCTATTTGTAAGCCCGAAGTATATATTTTTCTTTGAATTATTCGTTTCCTTTCAATCTATCCTCATTTCAGTTTCTCTTCTGGACCTGCCACTCTTTGTCTGGAGCTAACCGTATCAATGTACTGTGATTTTAACTTTGCACATTTTGGCAAATGCGACTTTGCTGAGGACAAGGAACAACAGATGTAAAACTGTCTGCAGTCCTGATGTACTGCACGATTTCCAACGGCAACATATCCCAACCGTTTAATCAACGATTAGCCCTTTATTTGTTTTCTTGTTGTTTATTTGTTTTCTTTGATGACAATGTTGGAATGTTACACATTTGTCCATTTATTAAACTTACTCGCTGCAATTTCTCGCTGCACATGGCAAGGATTGGTAACAATGTGTGTAAACAGTAATGAATGATGCTTGCAATCCAAATACCACTGATGAAAAGTCAAGATGCTGAGAGAAAAGGGGTCTGATGGCGTCACCATTCGTGCGTGGCATTATCCATTAGGGGAAACTGTGCAGCAGAGTATGCAAAGTATGCCGATTGTCTCGAGCTGTCACTCATGAAGTGCATGACTTTCAATGAATGTAACAATAAGGGCCGTTTTTTTTCAAAGGATCCTGACTAACTGGTGAGCATGACTGTGCAGCAGACATCAGGTAGGACACTTTTCTATTGACTCATTCTCATGTTTATGATCTGAACAATGCTTTCCTGAAGAGGCAGCAGCTCATTGGAATTGAAAAAAAAAAGCTTATTTCAGTTGTTGCTTTTTGCTAATGAGAACGGAAGCGAACCATGAACATCAGATTCGTATTCAAATAAATCTGTGGTGTGTTCTCCCTCATTCATAGCCATGCAATTAGTGGCAATTGATAGACATAGGCTTTCGTATCTGACAAGAACGATGTTGAATTGGATTATCTGAACATAAAATGCTCCCCATATGCCCGATTGTACATTTGTGACTGACAGTTTTACACTTGCCCAGCATTGTTTTGCATAGCAGACCATGATATGTCATCTAATTTTCTGTCCGCCGACATGAAGTTGAGAGGTTCTCTTCAAGCCGTCAGAGGTCAGAGAGATCTCTTCTACCCAACATGCTAAAATTCCTCTTCACATATCAGGATATTCTTGTCAAACTTTCGTTAAGTATTTGGCACAACGTCAATGTCTTTGGAGGAGTTAATACTCACGTTGGCGTGGTTTACCCGTGTTGTAGTTACTGTTCCATTATCGTAACTATATTGAGATAAAGATGCCAGCTAAGCAAACATAACGCCCTATAACGGACTGAAGCCTGACATGGGAAAATCATGGGGGATTTAACATGTGGTACATGTAAGAACGATGCACAGTACTACATCAAATAGGTACCCTGTAACTGTCACTCACAACTTAGTTTGTGAAAATAAATATGCGATCTGCATCCAGGCAAAACACTGCGAACGAGTGAAAGATGCAAACCAGAGTAGATGCTACGGATCTCGTCAGAGCAACTGCCAGAAAACTGTCTCTCACTGACAGAACGCATGTCAATATAATTCTATCATTACGCCAAATGCTTCCAAACTTTTTGATAAGTTACGAAGCTCACAATGTTTGTAACTTATAAACCACAATTTTAAAATAATGTTTTCTGGCCGTGCAATTCCAAACTTCCATATCCCCAGTTTCCCTCATATAACTAGGTGTGCCAGACGAAAGGTACATTTTCGCAAGCCGCAGCACACAGTTACCGACTTCTTCCCGCAAGTGCGATTCTGCCATTCTCAATATTCATATTAACCCTAACGTTAAAAATAAATGTGTTTGCTCCTCAAATTTAATTTCAGACAACATTGCATTTGTTGCCAACCGACTCCTTGCTCATTCTCTGCGCCAACAGTTGGACAAATGCCATTCCCACTACTTCTTTTGAAACTCTGTGCTTTTGTTCCGCACAGAGATTCCTTGTTTTCACTTGTTCATGTCTACCACATTTTCTGTGGATCTAGCAACCTGTTTCAAGTCCAGTTTTTTTTATGCTCTCCTGAAACGAAACATTGTCTTTTGGCCTTTCTGGTTTTCACGTTTTAGTTTTTTTTTGTTTGTTTTAGCTGGGAAACCGAAAACCTATCAAACTGCAAAAGCTAGTAAATCTCATTCACATTCAGACGATGTTATATGGGAAATAAATCATAATTTGCATTTAGACATATATAAATAGATAATATACTACAAAAAAAAGAAATTCTTAATCTTAGAAGCACGATTTAATTAATTCAACAATCATACGTGTCTTAATGTACAGCTCCCTGGGTTTCAATAAATGAAAGTCAGCAGAGAGCAAGACTATCAGTATGTCCATATGCGTCGTTAACGAATAAAATCGCGTGTGATTATTTTATGTTCGTTTTATTTCAAGTATTTAATTCAGCGGATGATGGTTAATGTACATCATAGCAGGACCGTTTTTTGCATTATTTGCAAGTGTTATTCCATGACCAAGCAACTTTCCGGACCTTCCAACGTGCTCGGAATGACAGGTAGGACATCAATGCTTCATTTGTTTCTCAAAATCTCATTTTGCCAAGTCAAGAATATAGTTCAGGTTCCTCTGATGCTCTGCTAACATTATTTCATAGCTCTGTTCGGATTCAGCAGAATAGCTGCCATCTTTCTAAGCCCTTAGCTGGCTATTTTTTTGGAACAATCCAATGTCCTGATAAGGAATCCAGTTTCCATCAGTCTGTTCAGAACTCATCCCTGCCAAGGACAAGCTGTTGAATCTGACACCTTGTGTTCTTTGACAAACTCATGACATCTGGCCGCAAGGAAATCCCAGCATATTGAAAAAAAAATAAAGTTTAACAAAAAAAACACAGGTTTGCTTGTTGGAGGATCGTTTAGCAGATAAAAGTTAAAACTTCATTTTGCCACAATTAAAACGCCAAATAATGGTTGTAATTGGAGTGTGACAGTGAATATCAAGAATTGATCAGAGGAACTGAAAATCTATGATGGAGGATGGAAAAGTTGAATGTGGACTTGTAAAGTTTAAATGCTAAAGTTATGAAATTATATCCAACAGATTTCAAGCTCAAACAATTGACCATGTTCAGCAAACAGCATTCCCGGAAGTGAAGAGCTCAATTCGAACCTGGGTACGAATTATGTTAAACGTGAACTGTTTACTTCCCTTTCTGGAATTATCTCACTCTCGAATTCCAGAGTTCGTTCGAATGGATCCAAATGTTTCACATGACCTATTATTATTTTCTGGTTCCTCTCTGTAGATCATAAGTGATATTTTTGCAAGCTGTTCACTTATTCGTGGCTTTATTACTCTATTACTTGTACTTTCTCTGAGAGCTTTATGGATAAATTCATCTCTGGTCATTGACCTGGATGAATTTTTCATTTTTGCAATTTACCTGAAACGCCATTATGTGTAAATACCATGCAGACACTCTCGATTTCCACTATTCAGTTACCGTCGCTAATACATCAATGTGACTCCATGCATCAGGTTTCTTGAGTATTGAGATCGTAATTTATTGAATTGTTTCTGTTCACTTTAACAACTTTAAAGTGTTACATTCAATGCAAAACATTTCTGCTTTCACTTCCAGCAATTTGCTGTCGTGTTATTCAATCTTAATGCTCTAATAAAAAAAACAAACTTCTTAAATGGCATTAAACAGGTCTTTGCTTCTGCATAAAACAATTTCTTCCCAATTTAACATAATTGCATCCAAATGCAAGGCATTGAGCTCGTCACTTCTTGGAATGTTGATTTTTGAACATAGTTATTGTTAACTAGAAGTTGAAAACTGCTGAATATCATTTCATAACTTTAGCATGTAAACATTTCAAGTTCCCATGCAAGTCTTCTACCGTTCATCATAGGTTCTCAGTTCCTCTGACCAATTATAAATATCAACTGCCAAACTCCAATTACAACCGAATAGTTGGCGTTTCAATTGTGGCTGATTGAAGATTTAACTTTGACATGGTGAACGATCCTCAATCAAGCAAACCTGTTCTTTTTTCAAAATGCTGGGACTTCCTTTGAATAGCACAACAGCCATGCCTCCACTTGATGGAGTGCAGTCGTTCTTAACGACCATCCTTCATCACTATGTCAAGTACAGTTAGACATGGGCAACAGATGTTGTCCTTGCCAATGAGCGAAATAAACATCTCATTAAATAAAGAAAACGACGTCTAATGACCTAACGGTCAAAGACTAGTTCCAATAGCAGATTCTAACACGCATTCTTGAACAATTGGCGGAAATCGATGGATAGGGTTAAATGATCGTTTTAGCAATGTCGATTAACCAAAGCTGTTTCAGCTTGAGGTGTTAATTTAAAACAATTGGACTCTTTTTTCTCTGTCTCTCTTGCAGAACTGATAGAAGCTCATGACTCAGGTAACAACTGGAATTTCTATATGTATATGTCTTTTGATTCTGGCACAGCTTAAATAAATGCCCGATGTTTGCAGAGTAACTTCGTTTCGAATTTAATTTCTCAACGATTTGAGTGAATAATAAATACTCCACGTTAGAAGCAGCTATTGTATGTGCTCGTGCCAGTAGAGCATAACTGGAGAGATATGAGTGTCACTGTTGCACGATCCCACAGCCGTGATTCTCAGCAGACTAATGCAATCATTGGGACACTGTATCTGGAGTGGAGTAATATCACAAAAAATCACAGTGCACTTACGTCAGAATAGAAATAAAAATGATGAGCTGAAATTAGCAAAGAATTGATGCCTTCAGCTGAAGCATTCGTTACTGGAGAGCAGGTGATTTAGATAAATGCAGGTGGTATGTGGATGTGTGCGTTCAGGAAAGACAAAACATTCTGCAGTGTTGCATTGGGGCATGTGCAGGAAGGATTCGCTGATTTAACTAAGAGGCTGGATTTCAGCAGTTCAGGAGTGTAAATTATGTAACCATAGAGCCATAGACTCCACGTAGTGCAGGATGAGGCGATTCGATCGATTTCCCGATCCAATGTCCATGTAAGAGATTTGTGTCATCTCTGTATCATTTTGGTTAACTTGTTGGTTATTCCTGTTTAAAAAATAACATCGCACGCCATTACAATTGAAGAACGCCCCCGAGTACAATAAATACTTCCAACAATCAATGGAATGAAATTTACAAACGGAAAATAGGGACGTCTCTTGACGAAACATATCGACTGGAATGACAGTGTACATGCTGATTTAAGTAAATTAATGGATAGTCTGCAATAACCCCGAAATAACGTTAACGTGCAACAACTATGTTTACTTCAGGAAAGCGAACGAATATATAAACGCTACAAAAAATGCATGAGGCAAGAATATTGAAGTAATAAAAACAGTTTCTGCCATCGTACTAATTGTCAGGTTTCTGCATTGATGTGCTAAAGCTTATTTGCCTACTTTTATCCGCATTTTCTGCAAATTCAGAACAAATGATGGTCACTTTTCACGGTGATTTTTTTTCTCTTTACAAAGGTGTTCGCTGAATTTGGTTGCAGGAGCGTGTAATGCATACCGCAGCAAATCGAGAAGTGCTTCTGATTTTTGCTTGGTTATAGACACAAGTTTAAAACACTTACATGACTTTTTTTTAACTCTACGCCACTATTTTAAAACTATTTGCATGGTAAAATTTATCACGTGCTCCCCCAATCTGCCTCGTCGCTTTCAAAAGTCTGAGCACATGTCAAATGATGTCGCTCTGCTGCTGCACTAACTTTGAAGTTGGACCTGAATTGCAAATTTTCTCTACAAATAACCCAACCAAAATAACATTTTACGCTTCGTATCATTAAATTTAAGTTGTAACTTCTCCATTCATTCTACCAATATGTCCATGTAATTGTAATATTATCCACTTATTCCACAACAATTATAAGTTGCATGTTATACGTAGTTTTGGAAAAGTGCTCTGCAAATCAAAGTCTTCGTTATTAGCGGTTCACTGTGACACACTGGTTGCACCAAAGAGTCAGTATTGAATTACTGTTGTCTCTACCTGTTCAACATGGGCCCTACTTTACGTACGAATCTGACATATGCACTTTACCGAATGTAATTGTAACGTACTCCGGAAAATCGTTTCAGTGTGCTAGTTGCCATTCATGAGAATCAAATTGTTGCATGTATGCCAGCTTCTGAGAGCAGTACCGTGGTATCGACACCATTTTATGATACTTTAGAACTGAACTTCCTGTCTCTAGATGAGGGAAGGCAAAGGAACACGAATATCCCGCGTCTGGACTCGCAGATATTCCAATGCACTGACTCAAGGGAATGTCTTGGATGTCATAACTTTTCCTAGATAAATCTTCTGGGTTATATTTTGGATAGCCCAATCTTGCTTGCATCACAAATTATGCAGGAAGTGCTCGGATCAATAGAAAATCTCGGATTAAATCTTGGGTTACCATAAAACTCATCCTCAACTCCCTTCCAGACGCACTGGCTGTCCTCGAGATCACCCACAACAGTATGAAACTCCCTCCCAACATGACCCGATTATTGTGGCCCCGGAATCAGGCTGACACCTGATACCCCGATGCTGCACAAACCTCCGATCTCCCGATTTGTGCAGCCGACCTTCCAACTGAGCCCTTCGCTACCCTTTGCCGCAAACTGCCCAGGGTCAACCTGTCAGGAACCACCATCCGACTCACCCCGCCCCATACTAACACTTATCTTTTCCGTATTCGAGCAATCATCTTACTTCCTGACGCTCCGAATTTCCATGAATACACCTGAAAAATGTAACCCTTTGACGCCCAGCTGAGTTGCCACTTGCCTACCTAACGCCGTAACAGGTTGCAATCAACCTCTTATCCAGTGGTTTCACCCCGCTACCCATTTGACCACTTACTCCGCGCTACCTCCAGTTCGACACACTTACCTCGTGAACCTGCAATAAGTACTCGTGACCACACTGAAAATTTTTCTCAGCGTCTCAGAAATTCCCATTGCGTTTTTGAACGCTTACAAAGATTCGGAAGCTAACGCTGTAAAGTGCACATGAGGGCAGGAGATGAAATTATCTGGCCTCACGAATTCCAAAACTGAATGAGTTGAGTAAGATCTTTTTAGCGGAAGGTTGGCCAGAAAATGTCAGCATAGGATAGAGTGCATTCAGATGTTTGAGGAAATCTATTCGGGAAGCAAAAGATTTTAGGTCAGGGAAATAGCATTTACGTATTGAAATAAAAAAGGTTCTCCTGGCTACAACGTCTATTTCCGTACATATTGGCACTATAGGCAAAACCGATCTCTATTTAGTAGTTGCAAATTTCAACATTCAATCAGTACAGATTCAAAACGTTGCAGCACTTAAAAGTGATGTAAACGCTGGTGGCTTCCTTCAGTTCACAAATTATCTAGTACCAATATTTCCTTCAATAGGAGTGTCGCCAATAGCATCGGCGAAGGTGGAGGGATACTTCGCCATAAATGTTATTTATGTATTAACTTATTTCTTAAACGCAACACTCCTTGCCGACTCTGCTCTTAAGTGGCAGACATGCTGTGAGCTACACAACAAAAATGAAGTCGCTGCACCCTTACATCGATTTGGGACAACACGATAGCACAG
>JARDVH010000121.1:7459710-7477033 GCA_030324005.1 Negaprion brevirostris | reverse complement strand
GTGTGATTACAGAGAGAGGACCAGGATGAGAAATTCTGTTAGGTAGTGACTGCACAACCTGGAGTATGTGGCCAAGTCTGCGCAGTTGAGTTTTGCAGTTTCTATAATGCTTTGCAGAACTATCATTTCTAAATATTTGAAACGGGCCAAGTAATCAATTCTTACACACTGTAAAACAAAAAGTATCCTTCTCTCCAGAAAGCGTTTCGTCAATCAACGACCATGAAGAAAAACAATAGTTTAACCTGCGAAAGGCAAACGACTTAATTGCTGGGACCTTGACGGACATCTGCGCACCCGAGTGGCTACAGCTGAGGTCACAGTGGATTGGACAATAGCCAATGTTGTACCTTTGCTATGAATGGCATGCATGATAATACAGTTAATCAAATGTTGTTGAGCCTTGCACCAGTGTTAGAAAAAGTATTGGAGAAGACCCTTCGAGAAAGGGATTAGTCGCACTTGGGCATAGGTGGACGTATCAGCGAGCGGCAACATGGTATTAAGAAGGGGAGGTCATGCCTCACTGAATAGATCGAGTGTGTCAATGAAGTGAGAAAGATGAGTGGTGAGGGTAGGGCACTGGATGTTGTTTATATGGACATAAGTAAGGACTTTTAAAATGTCCCTCAGGTCAGAATAGTATAGAAGGTGAGGTCACACTGGATCACTGGCGAGTTGGCAAGATGGACACTAAACTAGCTCGGTCAAAGAAGACAGAGGGTACCAGTGAAAAGATGCGTTTCTGAATGGAGGGCTGTGACAAGTGGCGTCCCACAGGGAACAGTGCTGGGGCTCGCTGTTTACATATATATGGACGGAAATCAACTGGTTTGATTGCAAATGGCAAAAAGTTGGGGGAATTACGATTAACCATAAGGATCATCAGGGGATCGGTGGGTGATATGGACAGATATTTGGCAGGTAAAGCTTTATCCAGACAAATGTGATGTACTGCATTTTCGAAGGACTAATGGGATGGGAAACACAGACAATGGCAGAACAGTTAAAGATATTGATGGGCTGATTGTTTTGTCTGTGCAGGTACACAGGTCATAGAAAGTGGCAACACAGATGGATAAGGTAGTCAACAATTCATCTGGCATTCTTGTCTTCATCAGTCGTAGCATTGACTTTAACAATTGGCAACTCATGTTCAGCTTTATAGAACTTTAGTTAGCACTTCGTTGGAAAGTAGTGTCCAATTCTGGTCACCAAACTACCAAAAAGATTCGGAGAGAGTATAGATTTTTCCCCCCCCCCAGAATGGTGTCTGACATGGGCGACATTAACTATGAGAAAAGGTTCGAGAAGCTTAGTTTGTTCTTGGGCGCAACCTAATAGAAATCTGCAAGAATATCAGGGGAGTGGATATAATGGATCATTGGAAGGTGTTTTCGAAGGTGAAAATGTCAATTACGAGGGGGCACACGTTTATGTTGTGTGGGACAAGGTGTGAAGTAGAAGTTCAAGTTTTTTTTTTAAGAGAGGGTGGAGGGTGCCTGGAATTCGCAGTTCGGGGAGGTCATGGAAGCAGATACGATATTGACATTTAAGAGGAGTCCTGACAAATATACGAATATGATGGGAGTCGAGGGATATGTTTCCTGGAAGGATAAATTAATTTAGTTCTCTTCGCTGGCATGGTAGTTGCGTCCTTGGAAGGGCCGATGGGTCTTATCTAGTGTTTATTTTTTTCTTCTCTGCATGAATTACAGATTGAAATGTTGATTCTGCTGTATATTTAGAGACTTCTTAATTTCTGACTTTTAGAATCATGGAATTAATACAGTGCAGAGGGAGACCTTGCATGGATAAATCTCCTTCTCCCATTTGCCACATGGATTTACCGTGCTAATTCCGCTGACACTACCAGACAACATACCATGGCCAATCTACGTCACGTGCACATCTTTGGAGAGCTGGGAACAAACGGGAGCACCCGGAGAACATCTACACCCTCATGGGAAGAATTAGTAAAGTCCAAACATGTGCGGGTTAGTTTGATTGGCCATGCTGAAAGTTGTCCCTCAGTGTTCCGAGATGCGTAGGTTAGAGGGATTAGCGGATAAATTATGTAGGGATATGGGGGTAGGGCTGGGTGGGATTGTGGTCAGTGCAGACTCGATGGGCCGAAGCGTCTCTTTCTTCACTGTAGGGTTCTAATAATCTGTGATTCTAAACATTACAGATACAATTACCCGAGGACGGAATTTAATATGTGTAATTGTACTGTGAATTTGGAGTGCTAACAACTGTGCCACCTTGACACAGGTGGAACAGTGTTTAACAATATAAATTAACATGACAAGAACCATTTCTGCCAGGAACCAGGCGATAACAATTTAAGGCAATACATAAACGAGTTTAAGTCTTCCATAACATCAGCACTCTTTTTGTGCTCTAGGTGATGGAGGAGGGAGAAATTGCTCAGCATTTTGGTCAATGAATTTTTCCCAAATGCCAATAACTCAAACGACAGAAATGCAAATTGCAAAATATAATTTCGGCCATTAAATCGAAAATGTTGCCAAGAAAGCATTGCGTTTTCATAAGAGTATTTTGTGAGTTTAAATATCTTCATCAGGTCGCTGTTATTCGACTAACGAGTAATTATAGTGATACAAGACTTTGGTGGACATAACGCCATTTAGTGTGTGCATTATAAAATCCAATGTATGATTTTATTTTAATAAAAACGACTGTAACGAACTATAAGTACTCACAATCCTCTCTGTAATCGTTCGAAATCCAGCCACATAATTTAAGAAAATGGAAGATCCCCACAAATTTTAACAAAACATCCTCCAAAATGAAAAAGTGAAGATGGAGTTTTGGGCGTGCTTGCAGAGTAATCCAATGTTTTGGGTTCCAGCAGCTTAAAGCCTTGAAATATACATTATTAAAACAAATAGCAAAATAAATTGTGGGATAAACCCATCAGGCATGCCAGTGTCTGTGAAGAGAGGACAGTTCATTATTTTAAATCATATGCCATCCAGAACACCGATGAAATGGCTTTTTACCTGTAAATTTTGTGACACAGTGATATTTTCCAAATGTCGTTTTGTTTCATCGGTTGTGTGATCGTTGGAGACGACAGAGATTTTCATCTTTAACCTGGGCCGTTGGAGGCCACACATTGTGTATTGCGTGCAATTTTGCTTTCTAAATACGAGCTAGAACGTCCTTGCTCTCAAAGTCAACAAACTTTTTTTTTCAGGCTGATTCCTGTACGGTAGGTCTGTTGAATGAGGAGAGCCGTAATCGATTAAAGTGATATTCACTGAAGTGTAGAAATTTTCATCTTTAATCTGGGCCGGAAGAGGCCACACATTTTTGGTGCAAGTGACAAAGTTGACTGATGAGGGTCGGGCAATGGATGTTGTTTTCATGGACGTCAGTATTGCTTCTTTCATTGTCCCTCAAGGCAGGCCGGTGCACAAGGTGAAGTCAGATTGGATCGGATTTGAGCTGGCCTGATGGATACTAAACTGAATCGGTCACAGATGAGAGAGTGCCAGTTGAACGGTGCAGTTCTGAATGGAGGACTGTGACAAGTGGCGTACCAGTTTGATCAGTGCTGAGGCTTTGCTTTTTATAAATAGGGAGGGAAACCAACTGATTTGATTGGAAAGTTTGCAGATGGCAGGAAGACAGGTGCAATGACAGATAACGATGAGCACTGTCGGAAGATCGGTTGGAGAACTGGACAGACATCTGGCAAATTGAGCTTAACCAGGCAAATGTGAGGTATTGAATTTTCGAAGGACAAATAGATGAAAACGCAGAGAAAATGGCAGAGCCTTTAAAGATATTGATAAGAAGAGGGTTTTGGCTGTGTAGTACATTAGGTCACTGAAATTGGCAACACTTGTGCATAAGATAGTCAAGGATTCATGCGGCACAGTTGCCTTCATCGGTCGTGGCAGCGAGTTTAACAATTGACAAGTCATGCTACAGCTTTATAGAACCTTAATTAGTCCTCAGTTGGAATGTAGTGTTGAATTTTCATCTCCAAACTACCAAAAGGATGTGGATGCTTTGGAGAGGGTACAGAAAACATTTTCCAGAATGCATCCTGAACTAGAGGACATTAACAATGAGAAGAGGGTCCAGAAACTTGGTTTGTTCCCACTGACACGACGAAGATTGAGGAGCGACATGACAGAAGTTACAACATTATGAGGCGATTGGGCAGAGTGGATCGTTGGAAGATGATTGCGAGGGTGGAAATGTCAATTCCGAGGGGACACACATTTACAGTGCGCGGGGCAACGTGAGAAGGAGGGGCTCAAGGCTTATTTTTTTAAAGAGGGTGGTTGGTACCTCGAATACACATTCAGCGCAGATAATGGAAGCATATACGATCCTGATGTTTCAGAATTGTCTTGACAGGTAAATGAATATGATGAGAATAAAAGGATAGGATTCCTGGAAGGGTAGGTGACTTTAGTTCTGTCCGGTGGCATGATAGCTGCAAGCCTTAGAAGGGCCGAATAACATTATCCTGCGCTCCAATTCTTTTTCATTTATGTATTTTGTTGTCTATATGAATAACTGATTGAAATTTTGACTGTTGTATATTAGAGATTTCTAACGTTACGATATATCAATTATGAAATTCGTACAGTGCAGAACCAGAACATGCACAGATAAATCTTGGAATCATCGGAGCGGCATGGATTTACCATGCAAATTACGCTGACACTAACAGACAAAATACCATGGCCAATCAACCTCACCCGCACATCTTTGGAGATTTGGAACCAACGAGAGTACCAGGAGAAAACCCACACAGTCACGGGAAGAATGTATAAATTTCACACAGACTTTTGCCCGAGGCCGAAATCGAATATGGTTCCCTGGTGCCGTGAGGGAATAGTGCTAACAAATGTGCCAACTTGTCACAGGCGGCACAGTGGGTAGCAATGCGAATTGTTATGGCAGGGACCATTGCTGCCAACAAACAGACAATAACAATTTTAGGGAAATTAAATAATTCAGTTTAAATCTTCCTTACCTTCATGACACTTTTTCAGGTCTAGGTCATCGAGGGCAACATTAATAACCATTTTGTTGAATCCATTTTCCCAAAAGTCACAGTTACCCATACAACAGAAAAGGAAATTGCAAAATCCAATTTTGAAAATTGATTCAAAAGATGCTAAAATGCATTGCATTTTCATCAGAGTATTTTGTGTGGTTAAGATATTGTCGTTGGTCCGCTCCTGTACGACTTATGAGGAATTACATTGGCATGTTACTTTGGTGGACGTACATTTATTTGGGTGTGGATGATAAAGATCCAATATATGCATTAATTACTACTCAAACTATCACAACAGGTAAATACTCAGAATTTTCATTGTGTAGTGTTATGAATTTGATTTCCATCCACATAAGTAAATAACAGGGAAGATCTCCAGAAGTTACACTAAAGCATAATTTCCATCCTCCAGTCTGTGGAAAATCGAAGTAAGGAATACGAGAAATAGAGATGAAAAGTTAACTGTTGTGCCTGAGTTGTTCAAACACCTGAGCAAAGTGTTTTTTTTTGAAGCTAGTTGCATTCGTGAAAAAGAAATGTGGAGGAATCAGCAGTCATATGTGAATAAGCTGTTGAAGAATGAAGTAACCTGTACAATTCTCAAAACACCTCACAAGCAAGCATGACGGTCTTGAAATATGTAATATCCCTGGTAAATTTAAAGTGACAAATGTACTCCAAGCAAATTCTCGAAATTCCCTGGGATCCCGAGACGAAGCACATTTTTTTGGATCGACAAATATTGAACTTAGTGCCACAAAAATCAAATTTTGATTCACAAAATTTTGCCCCCGTGACAACATCTAAACATGAAAAGTTTTAGCCCATTGGGTCTATCGTGCTGCGCTGCTATTGATCTTGGTTATGGTTGATAATCAAACTCAGCATCGTGATCCGCCTTCCATCCATAGCCATGAACACTTCAACACAAGATCTATATCTAAATTCTTCTTGAAATCAGTTAGACGTTTGACCTCAGATTCAGTCTGTGGCAAAGACGTACACAGCATTGAACACTCTGTCGGTGAAGACGTTTGTCCTCACTTCCATTCTAAAAGGTATACCCATTATTCTCATGTATGTCCCCTAGTTCCGTGGATAATTGAGCATGCCATGCAGGTAATTAAATATTTTGGGGTCAGAGGAAGTGAAATCTTGGAAACTGTCTCTTTGTTTTAAAGGAGGAAAAGTAGGAGAAGCAAATGCAATGTGCCATAATCACAATATGTCTGAAAAAAATCTGTGAAGAGAGAACGACAGCTCACACTCCGAGATCATATACATTTCTAAAACACCGTTAGACAGATAGTCAAGATATCCATCTGTTGGCAGATTGTCATATTAGAAGTTTCTGAGATTGTGTAATCCTTGAAGACGAGAATATGCTCGATTAGCAATTTGGGCCTTTCGAGGCCACACTTGGTTTATTGCTTACAGTTGTTGTTTCTGTATATGAGGAAGGACGGCCCAGATGCAGAGAGTTTACGGTGAAGAAGTGCAGGGCGGATCCTGTGGATGGCAGGTCTGTCATATGAGGAGAGAATAAATCGATTCAGATTATATCCATTGGAGTTCAATCGAGTGGAAGAGGATCTCATCGAAGCATTCAAAAATAGCTTATAAATGGTGGATTCAGAAACAATGTTGCCAATAGTGAGGAGTCCAGAACTGGGGGACAAGTACGTGGATAATGGGTATACCCGTTTTAGAATGGAAGTGAGAAGAAATTCCTTCACACAGAGCGTGTTGAATGTTGCACAAGTTTTTGCCACAGAATACATCTGAGGCCCAAAGTCTGACTGATTTCAAGAAGAATTTAGATACAGCTCTTGGGGTTGAAGAGTTCATGGGTTATGGATTGAAGGAGGATCACGGTGCTGGTTTTGATGATAACCCATAATCAAAATGAATGGCAGAGCAGCTCGAATGACCCAATGGCATACACCTGCTTCAATTTCCTATATTTAGATGTTCGCACTGGGGAAAAATTTTGAAATAAAATTTTGGTTTTCATGGCACGGAGTTCAATATTTTTTCGATACAAACAAAAACTGTGCTTGTCACAGGATCCAGGGGAATTTCGAAAATGTGCTTTAAGTGCATTTATCCCTTTAGATTTTCCAGGCACGCGATAGATTTCGAGATGGTTATGATTGCTAGAGAGATGCTCTTCAGAATTGCACATTCTACTTAATTTTTCAACAGCTTATTCACATATGACTGCTGATTCCTCCACATTTCTATCCACGACTATAACCAGCTGTTGTTTAAAAACGACCTCTTTGCTCATTTGTTTTGAAGAACTCAGACACAGCAGTTAACTGTTCATCTCTATGTCTCGCATTCCTTACTTGCATCAGCGTACAGACAATCTTTCTCCTCTTCAGCCTTAGCCAGCTTTACACAACTTCTCGATTCGTGTTTTTGCTGTCTTAGCGTTGTAATTGCCTTCCAGAGCTAGGTAGCATTTTACTGAGGTTTTCCGTTACAACTCCTCAGGCGAAGAAATGCTATTTATCCTTCTGCACAAGTACGAAACAGCATCGAACTGCTCAGAATACAAACATGGGACGCAATGGAGAGAGTACCCTTCGTTGTCCAGTAGTTGCCCAAGCTGAGAAGCCATTACATTTTCTACCGAGCTTTCAAACTGTCATTAATGAAGACAGACATCTCGTCAAGGACATCCACACACTCTCACTTGTTGCGTTCAAACAACTGTACAACCTCGAACAGACCATTGTCCACAGGAAACTGCCCAGCCTTCAGGAGAGTAGTGACCACGACACCACACAACCGTACCACAGCAACCTTTGCAAGACGTTCCAGATCATCGGCATGGGTGTCATCATCTCACGTGAGAACACCATCCACCAGGTAAATGATAAATACACGTTGCCAAGGTTGTCTAACTGATAGGCGACGGAAAATGATGTCCCGATGAATGGAACATTGGGGCGTCTATGCAGAGGATACGACATCGGATGAATGAACACCACTGGGCAATCACCAGGCAAGAGTGTTCTCTTCCTGTTGGGGAATACTTCAGTCGTCATGGGCATTTGGCCTCTGTTCTTCCGGGAAGCGTTGTCCAAGGTGGCCTCTGGGACACAAGGCAACGCACAGTCTCTGAGCAGAGATTGATTGCCAAATTCCGCACACATGAACTCGGCCTGAATCGGGATCTTGGGTTCATGTCACTCTGCGATATGATTTCCAGCTCCAACCTGTGTGTGATATGTAAACTCATCATAACATCATTTTTTTTCCAAATTGCCCCTAACGCTCATCACTTTTGCAACAATAAATGCTGATGAGAAAGGTTCATCTATGACATCACCCATCGCTTCCACACCTGCACTTAAATGTTATTGTTAATCTTTCAGAGACCGCATGCTCTCCCGTGATGCTCTTTTCTCCTGCGTGTATTTATTGTCGCTCGCTGGATTCTCCTTTGCCTTATCTCGCAAAGCAATCACGTTCCTAATTTTTGCCCTCTTGATTGTTATCTTATTCTGATTCCTGCGTTATCTATACTCTTCAAGGGATTCTTTTGTTTCCAGCTTTCTATATGTGTCATATGCCTCCATCTACTTTTGAACAGGACCTCAATATACCATTTCATCGAAAGTTCCCTACGTCTACCATTCTTGTCCCTCACTTTAAAATGAATGTGCATGTCATTTACAGACTTAAAACGTATTCATTTTGTGCAGTAGGCCTGACGGGCAAGGCAGATGAACTCACGTCATGGATGGGCACATGGGACTGGGCTATTATAGCTATTACTGAAACACGGATGGGGGAGAGACAAGCTGGAAGCTCAATGTTCCAGGGTACAGATGCTGTGGGAAAGATAGAATAGAAGGTAAGATAGGAGAGGGAGTTGCACTTTTGAACAGGGAAATCATCACAGCATAACTGAGAGGGGATACATCCGAGGGTTCGCTCGCTGATTCTTTTGTTTTGTAGATTCGAGAATGAGGAGGGGGATCATATTGAAAGGTTTGCAATATATGCCCCCAATTAGCCAGCATGAAAATGAGGAACAGAGATGAAAGAAGATTACAGATTACGGGAAGAAAAGTAGGATTGTCATTGTAGGGAATTTTTTACTTTCCCAACATTGACTGAGACAGTCATAATGTTACAGGTGGATCGAGAGAAATGTGTTTAATGTATTTAGGAGGAATTCCATATTCAACAGTTGTGTGGTGAGATATTTTCTCTTGTCTCCCTCAATGATAAATATGTTTCTGTCACTCTGTCCTGGATAGAGATTTGTGCAGATTCAATGAATTTTCCAACTATGTCCAATTGAACGATGTTCAATTTTAAAGCCAATTTGCGACTTTGTCTGTCAATGTTCACACCTTTCTGTTTTCTGTTGTTGGTCATGTGTGACGATAAATATTTGTTTCAAATCACTCCATGAAATTTAATATATTAGCATACTTCAGTCTCTGGCGTTATATACATTATATACAAGCCTCCATTCAGCTTTGTTCCATTGATGTATCAGTTAAACATTCTGCCAAGATCATACCGATCGTGATATCAATGCATTCAAAAACAATTCGGCGACTTGACTGTTCTTTAATAAAGGCAAGATAATTTTCAGGCAGAATTCAGGCAAAATTATTCACAAACTGGACTCGCTCGGTACTACAAATATTTGTATGCAGAACAAAAATGTTGTTATTCTAATTGACGGGAGTACATTTCACATAACAGTCCTGGCGCTCCCGATTTAATTCAGATATGCAAAAAAAAAACATGTTGTTATTAACTTACCACTTTGGCACTTTGTGAGATCTGTGAGGAATCAAAGACTTAGTAAGAATATTTTGCAGATATTAGATTTTGCTAAGGAAATCAACCTGAACCCAACGACTGAAAATGTATGTCTTCGACTGAACTTTACTGAATGAATCAACAGATAAATGGTGGAGCTTCATATCACATGGCTCACAACAGTTCTTTTTTTAATCCAGCACAACGGATTTGCATCACATTCGCCAGGAATTATTTACAAACTAGTCATATTGCACTGTTCCCCGATCAATCAAGCATCATATCATCGCTAATGTTATCGTGATATGAGGGACACATTTTCAACAGAGATAAAATGATCGATGTCAATGTAACATTTCCGATGTTCTGGCATTTACAACACCATAATGATTTGCATTGCTCTCACTTATTGAGTAGGTTGAGTTAGGCCTGAGAGGCTGCAGCGTCATTTAGTTGTGTCGGGAACAACATGACTGCCAGAGTGTTGAATTAAGAGCGGCATCATTTATCCTGCACTATTAAGAATCAGAAGTGGCAACATCAATTTCCAGACATACGGTAATTCAAGGAACTTCGATATGTCGACTCTCAGAAACCGTTCCCGAATTTCCAGTTTGTGATTATAGCGTGTAACGAGGTCCCCTTGTTTAAGTGCGGAGTTTTAAGTCCCCTACATTTGATCTGAGCTGAGAACATTCGTCAACATTTGCAGGAAAAAAAAATGAATCATGTTGAAACTGTTCTCAATTGCTCCCTGCTCAACGCCATCTGTCTGTCCCGAGATGAAGTTTTTTTTTAAGCATCCGTTGGTCATTTCCTTAATGTCTCATAATTTACAAATTTAAATTTTAGTATTCACGCATCTGCGAGTTGGCCAGTCTGATAAACCTGCCGCACAACCTATATAACTATTTTTGTCGAAATATATATGTTTGTTATAATATTGAGGTGACTTTGCGACTCTATTTCTGAATTTCTCACACCTTTCTGTCTTTCCTGCGTTGACACCACCTTCCAAGTATTGTACTAATTCTTTTGCATTTGGTGTTTTCATTCTTGGCTGAAAAAAAAATCTACTTCCTGTTCAGCAGTCCCAAAATCATTCCGAATATTTCCCTGGATGAGAAAAAAAAATACTGAAACACAGGTTGATCTTCATCCAATATGTGTAAAGTCGCAGCACAGGTTGTATCCAAATAGAGATTATGCCAACTCGTTGTTAATTAACGATGTGTATCTAAAAAAAAATCTGCCAGTTAGGTGAACTGGCCGTGCAGCATTTATAAGCCATGTCCCAAAATGTGTAAGTTTCATGGGATCACTCATGAAACGTGTGTGGGATTACAGGGAGAGGAGCAGGATGAGTAATTCTGTTAAATAGGGACTGCGCAATCTGGAGCATGTGGCGTATTCTGCGCAGTAGGGCTTTGCAATTTCTATAATGCTATGGATAAATCACAGAGCTAAATATTTGAATTGGGTCAAGTAATTAATTCTTGCACACTGTAAAGCAAACATTATCCTTCCCTCAATCAACGACCATGAAGAAAATAAATAAATAAATAACTTGATCTGCGCGAGGCAAACGACTTAATTGCTGGGGCCTTGAAAGAAATCTGTGTATCATTTGGTTACAGCTGACGTCACAGAGGATTGGCGTGTCTTTGCTAATTTTGTCTCTTTGTTCTGAATGAAATGCGAGATAATACAATTAATCACATGTAGCTGAGCCTTGCGTCAGTGTTAGAAACAATATTGGAGAAGATATTTCGAGATAGGAGTTACTCGCACTTGGGCATAAGTGGAATTATCACCGAGAGGCAACATGGTACGAAGAAGGAGAAGTCACGTCTCACGAAGTATATCGAGTTTTTCGAAGAAGTGATTAAGATGACTGATGACGGTAGGGCACTGGATGTTATTTACATGGATATAAGTAAGGACTTGGAAAATGCCCCCCCAGTCGGAATAGTACAAAAGTTGAAGTCACACTGGATCACTGGTGAGCTGGCAAGATGGATACTAAACTGGCTCGGTCGTAGAAATCAGAGGGTACCCATGAAAAGGTGTGTTTCTGAATGGAGGGCAGTGACAAGTTGCTTTCCACAGCGATCAGTGTTGAGATTTTGTTGTTTCTGCATATGGAGGCAAATCAACTGTTTTCTGTTTTGATTAGTAAGTTTGCAGATGACAGAAAGGTTGATGGAATTACAGATAACGATGAGGACCGTCAAAGCATCGGTTGGAGACATGGACAGACAGCTGACAGATTTGGATTAACCAGGCAAATGTGAGGTATCACATTTTCGAAGGACGAACAGATGAGAAGGCAGAGAAAATCACAGAACGTATAAAGATATTGATAGGCAGAGCGTTTTGTCTGTGCAGGTACACTAGTTCACTGAAAGTGGCAACATTTGTGCATAAGATAGTCAAAAATTCATATTACATGCTTTTCTTCATCGGTCGTGGCACTGAGTGTGATAATTGGCGAGTCAAGTTGCAGCTTTATAGAACTTGAATTAGTCTTGAGTTGGAATGTAATGTTGATTTTTGAACTATCAAAAGAAGATGGATATTTCTTAAACGGTACAGACAAGATTTGCCAGAATGCATCTTGATCTGGAGGACATTAACTTTGAGGCGAGGTTCGAGAAACCTGATTTGTTCCCACTGGCAAACCGAAGATTGAGGAGGGACTGATTGAAGTCAACAAGATTATGAGACGATTTGGGCAGAGTGTATCGTTAGAAGATGTTTGCGAGGGTGGAAATTTCAATTACGAGGGAACACACGTTTATGATGCGCGGGGCAAGCAGTGAAGTAGAGGTTCAAAACTTATTTTTTGAAGAGGGTGGTTGGTGCCTGGACTACACAGTCAGCGCAGATAATGGAAGCCGATACGATCCTGATGTTTCAGAGTTGTCTTGACATATACATGCATTTGGTGGGAATAGAGGGATATGATTACTGGCAGGGCAAGAATCTTTATTTCTGTCCGGTGACATGATAGTTGCGGGGTTTGGAAGGGCGGAAGGGACTTATGTGGTCCTGCAATCGTTTTTTATTTTATTTTTTTTTATTTTTGTTCTCTGTATGAATAACTGAATGAAATTTTTGTTCTGCTGCATATTAGCGACTTCTAACTTTATGACATAAAGAATTATGAAATTAGATTGCATAACGAGACCATGCATGGATAAATCTCAGTGACCCTGTAGCCGCGTGAACTTACCATGATAATTAGTCTAACACTAATAGACACAATACAATGGCCAATTACTTCACCCGCTCATCTTTGGAGGTTTGGAAACAACGGAAGCTCCGAAAAAAAACACACACATCACGGGAAGAATGCATAAACTTCACGCAGACATTCACCCGAGACCGGAATCGAATATGGGTCCCTGGTGCTGTGAGGGAGCAGTACTGACAACTGTGCAGCTTGGGACATGCAGCACAGTCGTTAACAATATAAATTGATATGGCAGGAGCCATTGCTGCCAAGAAACAGGCAATAACAATTTCAGGGAAAATAAATAATTGAGTATAAATCTTCCTTACCTCCAGCGCTCTTTTTCAGATCTAGGTGATCGAGGGCAACATTGATAATCATTTTGTTCAATCCATTTTCCCAAAAGCCAAAATTACCCAAACGATAGAAAAGGAAATTGCAAAATTTAATTTGACCATTGGTTCGAAAGCTGCTAAAATACATTGTATTTTCATCAGAATATTTTCATCAGTCCGCTACTGTTCAACTTACAAGAGATGACGCTGACATTTGACTTTGGTGGACATAAATTAAGTTGGGTGTGGATAATAAAGATATGCATTAATTACTACTAAAGCTGTCACACAGGGTAAATATTCAGAATCATCTTTGTGAAATGTTATGCATTCGATTTCCATCCATATGAGTAATTAATCACCAAAATTTACACGACGACGTAATTTCCATCCTCCAGTCTGTGGAAGATGGATGTAAGGACTGTGATAGATAGAGATGGAAAGATAATTGTTGTATATGAGTTGTTCAAACATTTGAGCAAAGCGGTCGTTTTTTTTTAATAAATGTTGGTCACATTCGTGAAAAGAAATGTGGAGGAATCAGCAGTCATATGTGAACAAGCTTCTGATGAATGAAGTAAAGTGTACAATTCTGAAAAATAAAACACCTCATTGACAAGCACGATTATCTTGAAATATATAGTGTCCTTGGAAAAGTTAAAGTGATGAAGCACTTAAAGCAAATTCTCGAAATTCCCTGGGATCCTGTGACGAATCGACAAGTATTGAATTCAGTGCCATGAAAATCATATTTTGATTCTCAAAATTTTGTCCCAGTGATAACATCTAAACATCGATATCTATAGGCCATTGGGTCTACCCTGCTGCGCTGCTGTTGATATTGGTTATTGTTGATCATCAAATCCAACATCGCGATCCTCCTTCCATCCATAACCATGACCACTTCAACCCCAAGAGCTACATCTAAATTCTTCTTGAAATCAGTCAGACATTTGTCCTCAGATTCATTTTGTGGCAAAAGTTTGCACAACAGTCAACACGCTCTAGGTGAAGATGTTTGTTCTCAATTCTATTCTAAAAGGTATACCCATTATTCTCATGTGTATCCCCTCGTACCGTGGATAATTGAGGATGTCATGAAGGGTAACTAATTATTTTGGGACACGACAACTGAAATCCTGGAAATAGATTATTTTGTTTAAAAAAGGAGGAAAAGTGGGAGAAACAAATGCAATGTGGCATAATCACAACATGTTTGCAATAGCCTGTGAAGAGAGAAGGACAGCGCACGCTTCGAGATCAAATATAATTCTAAAACACCATTAGACAGATGTTCTACATATGCATCTGTTGGCAGATTATCATTTTAAATATTTCTGAGATTTTGTAAATTGTTGAAGACAATTCTATTGGCAAATTGGGCCTTTCGAGGCCACACCTGGTTTATTGCGTGCAGTTTGATGTTTTTCGATCTGAATAAGAACATCCCAAATGCAGAACACGCGGTGAAGCTGTGCAGGGCTGATCCCGTGGATGCCAGGGCTGTCATATGAGTAGAGAATAAATTAGTTCAGATTATATCCACTGGAGTTCAAAGGAGTGGGAGTGGTACTCATCGAAACATTACGAAGACAGTGTTATATAGCGTAGATTCAGGAAAAAAAAAACGTTGCCAATAGTGAGGAGTCCGGAACTAGGGGACAAATATGCAAATAATGTGTATACCTTTGAAAATGAAAGTGAGAGACTATTTCTTCACTCAGATTATGTTGTATGCTGTGCAAGTCTTTGCCACAGATTACTGCTGAGGCCAAATGTCTGACTGATTTCAAGAAGGATTTAGATATAGCCGTAGGGGTTGATGGGTTCATGAGTTATGGGTGGAAGGAGGATCACGATGCTGGATTTGATGATCACCCATAATCAAGATCAATGGAAACGGAGCTGATTGATCCAATGACCTACTCCTGCTTCTATCTTTAGATATTAGAACCTGGGCAAAATTTTGAAAATCAACTTTTGACTTTCGTGGCACCGAGTTCAATGTCTTTCGATGAAAGAAAAATGTGCTTAGTCAAGGGATCCAGGGGAATTTCGAAAATTTGGTTAAAGTATATTCATCACTTTAACTTCGCCATGTATTCTATGCATGCTAAGTTAGTCATGATTACCAGTGAGTTGATCTTCAGAATTGTACACATTACTACAGTTTTAAACCGCTTATTCACATATGCCTGCTGATTCCTCCACACGTCTTTTCACGAACATGACCAGCTGTTGTTTACAGAACGACTTCATTGCTCAGGTGTTTTGAACAACTTAGGCACAACAGTTAAATTTCCATCTCTATTTGTCACATTCCTTACTTGCTTCAGCGTAGAGACAACCTGTTTCCTCTTCAGTCTTAGCCAGCTTTGCACATCTTCCTCGATTCGTTTCTTTATTGCGTTAGAGTTGTAATTATCTTCCAAAGCTAGGTAGCATTTGATTGAGCTTTTCCTTTTTCACCCCTGAAGGCAAATAAACGCCACTTATCCCCCTGAACCAGTGCGAAACCAAATTGATTAAATCTATACAATTGTTGCACAACTGTAGATTAATTCTCTGCAAGTACCACAAGCACATTTTTTATATATTCCATTTAATTTTCATCTGTAACTCCAGGTATTTGCAAAAACAAAATCCTTTGGGTCAAGCTTATTCCACTGTGGATGACAACTCGATAACTGTTAACAAATCTGATAAGTTTCTCATAATTCAACTAATGTGGGGAAGGTCAAGTTCAGTATCATCTTTGTTTATCCACTAGCTCTGATTAGCAAAACCTGTCTCACTATTTCTCTAGCTTCCTTCAGTTTAAAAATGCTGTCTCAGAAAATTCCCATGAAACAATCTGTGATGGCTCCTTCAATGTAAGCAATTTGTCAAACAAAAAGTTGCTCTTTTTTTTGCGACCATAAAAGACCCACCGGTTCTTGTTTTGTACAGTTTCAACATCGAATTTCAAAACAAACTAACACTTAATCCACACGAGGAACATGAGCGATTTTGTGATTATTGAATAATGTTCCTTCCTCATCGATTTTTGTTTTAATTCCTTACTACTGATTTTCAACATAACACACCTCAATTAAGACGCTAAAACCGGCCCCTGAGCGAAACCGAGGTTCACCTATTGGCTTGCTTTGTAAACATTCAACGACCACTTTTCATCAAACTGTTATTTTCTCCACACGAGGAAACGTGAGAATTTCAAAGTTTGTATCCGCGTATTTCTATTATTATTTTTAAATACCGTCTCGCCAACTCAGCAGTTCCAGCTTGTCCCCCGTCAAAGTTTGACACTTCGTCCAATAATGCAGTCTCTGAACACTAACTCAACAAATTCAACTTCTTCAAATTACGTAGTTCTTGTACGTCATGATGAAACAATTATTCAACAGATAAACAAATATTCAACTGATAAAATAATGTGCCGATTCATTTGGCACAACCCTCCTTGCAAAGTTGTCGAATCTTGGGGATAATGTTGACAATATGCCCTCCAGGTGCATTTCAAACTGCATGCCACGCTTAACGCATTAGACAATTCTGGATGGTACGCAGTTATTTTTAAATGGTTTTACATCTAAACACTCGAACAATTTCTTGTGCAACATCGATGTAAAAATGAGTCTTGTTCTGATTGTATTTCTTTCGGTGGTCCATCTCTAGTCGAATAAATTCCTGTACAGTCCGATTTGGTGCAAAATATTACCTAATGCAATAGTCTCTGGAAATGCAGCGTAGACAACCAACTTGTTACCAGATAATGATTTCCAATCTACATTATAGGCAGGCATCCTAAACAATCAATGAAGACTTTCGTGCAAAGGTTACACAAACCACGTATAATTTATAGAGGAGCCTCCAAAATTGCAACAAAAAAACTGTCATCGTTTTCTCAAT
>JARDVH010000121.1:7438899-7451371 GCA_030324005.1 Negaprion brevirostris | reverse complement strand
TTTAAAAGACCCCAGCAAGTTCGCCTCTACCACACCGACGGCAGCCGATTCTACTCACTGACCACCCTCTGAGTGAAAAACTTACCCCTAACATCTCATCTGGACTTGCTTCCCTGATGCCAGGAGTACGATTTTTCACTCAGATGGTGGCGAGTGAGTGGCATTGGCTGCCGCCGTCGTTGGTGATAGGGGCGAACTCGCTGGGGTCGTTTAACAGACTTCTGGATGAGTACATGGGGTTTAATGGGATTGAGAGCTATACATAGGCCTGATAGGTATGGATATTATCGCCGCATCTTGAGGGCCGAAGGGCCTGTTTGTGATGTTCTATGTTCTATGTTGTTCTATGTTTTATATACAACAGGCACAAATGTCATATATTCCATTTAATTTCCATCTGTAACTCTAGGTATTTGCAAAAACAAAAAGGTTTGTGCCAAGTTTTTTTTTTCCTCTGTGGATGACAACTCAATAACTGTTAACAATTTCGCATAATTCAGCTGATGTGAGGATTGTCAAATTCAATATCATCTTTGTGTATCCGTTAGTTCTGATTTACAGCAAATGTCTCACCATTTCTCTTGCTTCCTTCCCTATAAAAATGTTGTCTCAGAAAATTCACATGTAACAATCTGTGATGGCTCCCTCAAGATATGTGAATTGTCAAAAAAAAAGTAAGTTGCTCACTTTTTTTTGCGATCACAAAAGGCCCACCAAGTCTCGTTTTGTAAAGTTTCAACACCGAATTTTAAACGAGCTAACACTTATTCCACAGGAGGAACATGTGTTTTTTTGTTTGATTATGTATCTGTTTATTTCTTACATCACGATTCAGCCTTTTTCTTAAGTGAGGCGAAGGACTGGTGGTATTATCGCTCAATTATTAATCCAGAAACCCAGATAATGTTCTGGGGACCTGGGTTCGAAATCCGCCACGGCAGGTGGGGGAATTTGAATTCAATAAATCAATCCTGAATTTAGTATCTGGACTTAACTGATGACCTTGAAAACATTGTCGATTGTCAAAAGAAAAAAACAACCTCATTCACCAATGTCTTTTGGGGATGGAAATACGCCGCGCTCATATTGTCTGGTCTGCATCTGACGACAATGTCGCAGCAATGTGTGGTGAAATGTCTCAGCTGCCACTAAGTTGGAACAATCGCGACAAAATCTCAAAAACGAAATGAATCCGGGCAGACCGCTTGGCATCGCCTTAGCTACCAGAAAGCCAACAGCAACTGCCCTGTTGACCCTGCAATGCCGTCCTTCCTAGCTAGTGTCACATTGGGATAACGATCTCACAGACGAGTCAAGCATCATCCTGACATCTTCCTTGTCATGAAATCACACCTCACAGATAACACCACAACATCACCATGACCATTCCTGAGTGTATCCTGTCCCGCCAGCAGGGCAAAACTAGGAGAGGTGGTGACACAGTATTGTACAGAGGCGAGGCTGTGGCACAGTGCGGAGTTCTGAATATTGACTCCGGGTCTTAGGAAGTCTCATGGCTTCACGTTAAACATGGACAAGGAAACCTCTTGCTGCTTACCATGCAGCGTCCTGGTTTGTATGATGTGCCAGCATTCCTCTATGTTAGACAACACTTGGAGGAAGCATCGAGGGAGGCAGGGGCTTAAGTTCTGCTCTGGATCAAATGATTCAGTTCACAGTGCCAAGTGTAGCCCGGGAGCAGCACTACTGTTGGACCTGGTGGAGTCCGACACTACATAACTGCTGGACTGGGATTGCAGAGGGTGGTGAAGGAACTAACAAGATGAAATAACATATCTAACATCATCCTGACCAGTTTGAAGGTTGCATATGCCTCTGTCCATGATAGTTTTGGTAAGGGTTATTACAGCGCAGTCTATGTGGAGACGAAGTCCCGCGTTCACATTGATAATGACGTCCATCATGTTGCTGAATGGGACAATATTAGAATTGTTCAAGGAACTCAGGAGACAAGGTGGGTCATCAACAGTAGCAGAATTGTATCTCATCTCAATCTGCAACTCACGGACCGTCATATCCCCATTAACACCAAGCCAACAGATCAATCCTGGTTCAATGGAGAGTGCAGGATTTCATGCCAGGAGCGGCAAGAGGCATACTTTAATATGAGGTGTCAACCTGGTGACGCTACCAAGCAGGACTCCTTGCATTCCGAATAGCAAAACAGCTAGTGGTTCCGATAATGTAGACTTCTGCATTTTGTGTTTGATGTGCACCTCATTATATAAATCAAAACTCACTCTCAAAGCATGTTTCGAATTAGCAATAAGCAGCTGAAAAAGAGGCATTGGAGGGGTGATGGTACCACTGCTTAATGAATCTTTGAATATTGTTCCCAGAAAGGTTAGGCATACAAAACAATGAGATATAATCTATGTGCGCATTGGATAGGCGCCCGTAAGTCTCGTTTTAAGTGGTCATTTTTGGTATCTTAAGTAAGATGTGTTCTGTTGATAATTTGAAGTGATTTTATTTTCAAATTTCTTAATCTTACGTGTAACCTTAAACCTTGCAATTTCGAGACTCTCTTGTGTTCTATTGATCCCTCAAATGATACCTACGGGACCTCAAACATCGGACAATTTCAGCCATCAAGTTTATTTCGGAGATAAGGAACCAGACAAATAAGAAATATAGCTTCAACGGTCGATGTGGTGGATAATAGCCAATTGATTTGAACATACGACATGGTAGATGAAGGATGCAACATTTGCGGGAATACTACAGTCAACACGGGGCATCTCCAAAAGTTCCAAAAAAACATAATTTCCATTCTCCAATTTGGCAAGGTGGAGTCGAAGATTTCGGCATGCCAATGTTTTGGGTCTCAGCAATTGAAAACTGGAAATTGAAACAAACAAACAAGAAAAGAGTGTGGGAAAACATAGCAATGTGGGATAAAAAATAACGTCTCTTCTGCAAGGATCTTGGGTGACAGTTCATGTGTCGGCATCATATCTGTTCTAGAACATCGTAAGACAAAAAAAAATCTACACAGAGGGATGTTGGCACATTAACACATTTTAGATATTCTTGAGATGGTGTGATAGTTGGATACTACAAATATTTTCAGGGATAATATGGGTCATTAGAGGCAACCCTTGGTGCTTTACGTGCAGTATTTGGGTCCTTCTCTGCAGAGGATGTTTTTGCATTAGATGACGGACCGCGTCGATTCCTGGAATGGCAGGGCTGTCATATGAGGAGAGAATAATTTGGCTTGGATTAATTCGTTGGAATTTAGAAGAGTGAGAGAGGATTTGATCGAAACTTATGACATCCTTACACTGTTATACACAGTACATTCAGCAAAGATATTGCCAATAGTGGTGACTCCAGAAATAAAGGTGATAAATGAGGATAAAATGTGCACTTTGTATCAGTGGGGTGAGGAGAAATCTCTTCACCCAAATGACGGTGAATGTTCTGCAAGTCATTGCCAGAAAATGTATAAGATGCCAAAACTTTGATTTCAAGAAGAAATCAGTTTTCGCTGTTTGCGCTGAAGTTATCAAGACTTATTGCCGGACGACGTAACGGGATGGTTGACTTAATGGTCACACTCATTCAAGATGAATGTCTGAGCAGCTCGAAGAACCCCCCAAAAAGTCGAAGCTTCCAGTTTCTATGCTTCGAATTTGCCACGAGGGCAACATTTTGAAAATCATTTTTTTTTATTACCGCAGCGCGAGTTCAATATTTTTTCTATCCAAAAATTGTTCTTGTTCAGAGCAGCCCTGGGAAATTCGAGAATCGGCTTGAAGTGCATTTATCTCCCGAAATGTGTCCTATGCAGTATATATTTCAACACTTATTGAAACGTGCGATTAATGTACTGAATATTATTCTGTGATACAATGACACAGGGCAAAGTGTATTTCCCAATTGTTAGTAATGCTTTGATTGCCAGTGAAGTGTTCTTCAGAATCGTAAACGTCACTTGCTTTGTCAATCGCTTATTCAGATAGCACTGTTGTTTCCTTCATATTTTCTTCACGAATTTCACGAGTTGTTGTTGGCAAATCGGTATCTTTGCTCTGTTCAGATACAGGTTATGTAGCAGTTACCTCTTCACCCCAACTCCTCCCTTTCCTTTCCTCCTTTTCAGCCGTCACGAGCAATAATCGCACATACTTTTCTCGATGCATCTCTGCATTGTCAGTTTTTTTTTAATCTATCTACCAGTGCCAGGATGTGTTTGATTGAACATTTCGGCTGCGGCCCCAGAGACAGAGGGAATTGACATTTTTTTTGTTGTTTTCTTTTTAACCGTTGCCAAAGTAAATTGATTACGCCTATCCAATTTTTGAAGGATTGTCTGAATGTGTATCAGCCACATGTGCCATATTTTCCAGTTAATTATGGGATGTAACTCCAGATAATTGCAAAAAAAAAAATCAGGCCACGTTGTCTTTTCCTGTGGATGGCAACTCACTAATGTTGCATAACTTCGGATAACTTTCAGGTAATTCGATCTAATATGAGAAGCATCAACTTCCGTTTTTTTTGTCGTTTTTACTTCTGAATTGCAACAATTATCACGTTATTTCTACTTTCCTTCCCAATCAAAATATTGTTTCATCATTTTGGCTTGAATCAAGAGTGCTCTTTGAAGACAGGCTGATTGTCAAATTATGTTCCTTGCTCATCTATTTTTTTATTTTTTTTATTTGATTCCATACTACAGATAATCATCATAACGCACCACAATTAAGACACTAAAACCGGCCACTTAGCTAATCCTACGTTCACCTATTCTCTTGTTTGGTAAACGTTCAACGACGAATTTTAATCAAACTATTAATTTCTCCACACGAGGAAACCTAAGAATTTCTGAGTGTGTGTCTGCGTATTTGTTTCATTATTTTTAAATACCGTCTCGCCAACACAGTCGTCCCAGGTTGTCCCCCGTTAAAGTTTGACACTTCGTCCATTAATGCAGTGTCTGAACGCTAACTCAGCAAAATCGGCTTAATCAAATTAAGTAGTTCTTATACGTCATGAGGAAACAATTATTCAACTGAAAAAAAAACAATGTGTCGATTCATTTGGCGCATTCATCCTTGCAATGCTTGGGGGTAATCTTGACTATATGCCCTCAACATGCATTTTAAAGTGCATGCCACCGTTTTAAACGCATTCGATAATTGTGGATGGTCCGCAGCTATTTTAAATCGTTTCAAATCTAAGCACTCGAATAATTTCTTGTGCAACATCGATGTATGAATGAGCCTTGAGCTAACTGTATTTCTTTCGGCAGTTGATCTCTCGTCGAATAAAAATACGCATTGCTATACTGTCCGATTTGCTGCAAAATGTTATCTATTGGAATAATCTCTGGAAATGCAATGCGCACAACCAATTTGTCACCAGATAATGATTTCCAATCTTCATTACAGGCAGGCATCCTAACCAATCCATGAAGATTTTTGTGCAATGTTTACACAAATCAGGTATCACGTACATAGGAGCTTCCAAAATTGCAACAAACGACAAAAAAAAGCCATCATTTTCTCAGTCATTGTTTTAATAACTATGATCATGTGGGTTTGTGCATATAGTGTTTGACGCAAAACACATTATGCAAACGGAAGTCACATTCCTGGCATGTTTCCGATCAACTCGAAGCAGCTGAAACAGAAAATATGGATTTTCGATTGTGGCAATGCTACATGAATCTTTGAATATCACTTCCGAAGAGGTTAAAGATATAAAAGGACGTAATACAATCTATGTGCATATTGTAATAGGAGAAAGTTAGTTTTGTTGAGTGGTCGGTGTTAGTGTCTTAATTGTTACCAGATAAGGTGTGTTATTTTAATAGTTTGAAATAAATGTGTTTTTCAGTGTTTCCTAATCCGATCCCTAGACTGAGATCTGAGACTATTGGAGGCTCTCTCGTGTTCTGTTGATCCTCAGATTGATGCTTACGGGATCTTAAACTTTTGCCACTGTGACTCAAGACGTTAAGGTCTGAGAGAAGGAATCAGGCGAAGTCCAGTGCAAAATATGTCATTTATGGCGGATCCGAAGGATGACAGTCAATGGATGTCACACTGATTTTTGGATGCCGTGACGTTTCTAGCGGTAAAGTGGCTGTGGAGTTTGATGTGGATATACCGGCGTTGGACTGGGGTAAACACAGCAAAATGTCTGCCAACACCAGGATTAAGTCCAATAAATCGGTTGGACTTAAACCTGGTGTTGTCAGACTTTTTACTGTGGAGTTTCAGACAGTCACGGCCTATTGAAGCCAAAAAGTTTGAAACAATCACAGGCTATTGAATCATGAAGACTTAGCAGCAGATGTGCTCACGACTGTGCACCATTCGTGAGGATCTACTTTCTCAACCTGCGTCGAGAAATTGTCAGAACTGCCTTAAGCCTAGAACGTTCTGTTTAAACGTGGCTGGAAAATCACTTTAAGGGGGCTGATTTACCCTGGTCAGAAAAAAAAACAAAATATATGCCCAACCTGAGAACTTGGAGTATATGAAACATCAGTGATGCTATTTAATATCCTAACCAGTATTACATGAATATTCATTCACATTGAAAGCAAACTTTTTCTTAAAAGTGCGAATGAAGTTATTATGTGTTCTATGTGTTAATTAAAATGTTTTGTTACCTGAGCACAATGATGTAAAACACGTGAGTTTACTTGATGAATATGAGGAGCATTTATGTAAAATTCTATCAAATATTCTGCCCAGATTTCTTCAATATATTAACATTGCCCATTAATTTCTATTATCACCCTAGATAATTTCGTGTTGTGTTACCCCTGACAAGAATAGTTGTTCGCCAACTAAGGAAGCTGTCCACGTGAATTTCTACTGTGCAACACATGTTGTTCAGCAGCAGCTTCGGACTCCCTGTTCCGAGTTCTATCAAACTGTGCTAGCACATTTTGTGTTCTCTTGCTCAATGATGAATATGTTTCTGTCGCTCTGTCCTTAACAGACTTTTGAGCTGACTCAATGAGTTTTTCATCTATGTCCTTCAGTTTGCACGTCAATTTGTGAATTTGTCTGTCAATGTACGAATTTTTCTGCTGTCTGTTGTAGTTCTCTATGATTATAAATATGTGTTTCAGATCATTGTATACAATTCAATGTATTTGCATTCTCCAAATGATGTACAGGCCTCCATTCAGTTTTGTTCCACTCATGTATCAAGTCAACATTCTGCCAAAATCATAGCGATATTGGTATTAATGCAATAAAAAAAAACATATTGTCAATAGTTGTGTGCAGAAGAAATATCATGTCATTCTATATGATGGGAGAACGTTCCACCGTTCTGTCGCCCCGATTTCATTTAATAACAACAACAACAACAATAATAATAATAATAATACATTTTAGTATTTCCTTACCACTTTTGCACTTCGTCAGGTCTGTGAGGAAGAAGAGAATTAAGAAGAACATTTCTAAGCGAATCAAACTGAATCCATTGACGGAAAATCTTAATCCTCGACTGAACTTTGAAGAACGAAGGTAAAGCTAAATGGCAGGGCTTCAAGCGGCATGGTTCATAACAGTATTTTTTTTTTTATCCAGCACAATGCGATTGCATCACATTGATAAGGGATTGTTTATTGACACGTCACATGGCGTTGTTCCCCGTTCAATCTTACGTCATAGCATCATTAGTGCTATCATGATATGATCAACACAATTTCAACAGGGATAAAATGACCGATGTCAGTATGACATGTCAGATTTTCTGGCATTTACATCACCCTGATGAATTGAATTGCAATCCCTTATTAAGTACGCTGTGTTGCATCTGAGAGGCAGTGTAGTCTTTCACTGCTGACGGGAACACCATGTTTGCGAGAATGTTGAACCAAGAGCAGCACAATTAATCCTGCATTATAAATAATCAAAAGTGACAACATCAGTTCAGAGATAAGCGCTAATTCGAGGGAACTCCAGAATGTCGACTCTCTGAAAGGAAGACAAGCAATCAGAATTTCCAGATTGTGATTTCAGTGTGTAACGAAGTCCCCTCGTTAAGCGGCGGCATATTAATTCCTCTGCAATTGATCTGTGCTGAGAACATTTATGGACGTGTTTGAAGAAAATAAATGAAGAATGTTGACTCTTTTTCCAATTACTGTCCATCCACTCCGAGGTGAAAGTTTTTTTTTCAAAATCCATTCGTCAGTTCCACAATCCTTTGTTATTTACACCTTTTAAACTTTTGTGTTGATGCATTTGCGAATTGGTCAGTCTGACAAACCTGCCACAGCTTCTGTGTAATTATTTTTGTCAGCGTTTTTTTTGCCCCAACATTGGAAGTTCGAGATTTTTTTAAGAGCGGGTAGTGGGTGCCTGGAATTCGCAGTCAGATCAATGAATATGATGGGAATAGAGCTATATAGTTCCTGGAAGGGTAAATGGTTTTAGATCTGTCGGGTGGCAAAGTAGTTGCAGGCTTGGAAGGGCCGGAGAGTCTTATCCTCTGCCTTAATTAGCTTTATTCTCTGGTCTCTGTAGGAATAACTGATTGGCAGTTTAATTCTGCTGTATATTTAGACACTTCCAACTTTATGACATGTAGTATCATGAAATTAGTACAAGGCCATGCGCAGATAAATCTCGGTATCACCGTAGCCCCAAGGATTTACCATGTCAATTCCTCTGACACTAACGGACAAAATACTATTGCCAATCTACCTCACCGGAACATTGAGTACAAACCGGAGCACCCGGAGAAATTCCACACGGTCACTGGAAGAATGTGTAACTTCACACAGGCCTTCACCCGAATTCAGAAACGAATTTGTGTCCCTTTTGCAGTGAGGCAGCAGTTCTACCCGCTGTGCCACCTTGCCACGGACGACACAGTAGATAGCAATATAGATTGACATTGCAGAAATCTTTGTTGCCAATAAAAAGGCAATATTAATTTCAGGCAAATAAATGTTGAGTTTAAATCAGCCTTACCATCAGTGCGCTTCTTCAGTTCTAGGTGGTGGAAACATCACAATCAAACAAACGATAGAAAAGCAAATCAGAAAATTCAATTTTGTCGATTGATTGGTAAGTTGCTGAGAATGTATTGCATTTTTCATCAGAATATTTTGTAAGGTTAAGATGTTTTCATTATCTCTTTGTTTTTCGACTTCCGAGAAATTACAGTAACATACGACTTTGGTGGACATAACGCCTTTGAGGGTGCGCCCAATAAAATCCAAAGTATAAATGTAATGTATTTAAAACTATCACGAAGAAAAGTAAATATCCACAATGATTTGAGCAATCATCTGAAAATCCATCCACGTAGTGATGGAAATGAGATATCCACAAAAGTTTCAAAAAAAACCCTCCACTATAAAGAAGTGAAAATGGAAATTTGATTGTTTTGAGGGGTAATCAGTTGTTCTGTGTCTCAGCAACAGGAAGACTGAGAATTGTTTTTTTTTAAAAAGAGAAGACAAACGAAAATATGGGATAAATCCATCAGTCCTGTCAGTATCTGTGAAGAGAGACCTGTGCATTTTTTTTTTGAAATCATATATATCCCGCAAGAACGTTAAAATGCAATTTTGTACAGATGCCGTTTTTCAGGCTGTGTGATAGTCGTTGACAATCGGGATTTTTAGCTTTAAACTAGGGCCGCTGGAGGCCGTTCATTGTGCAGTTTTGGTGTCCGAATCTGAGGGAGGATGTCCTGACTCCAGAGGGCGTACAAGGAAGGTTTTACCAGGCTGACTACTGGGATGGTAGGTCTGTCACATGAGGAGAACCTTAATCAGTTAAGATTATATTCACTGGAGTTTAGAACAGTGAGAGCGGATCTCATCGAAACATATAAAAATCTAACAGTGTTGTGCGGGTTAAGTTCAGAAAGAATGTTGCCAATTGTAGGGGTGTCCAGAAGTAGGGGTCATAGATGAGGATAAGGGGTATCCTATTTTGAAGTGAGTTGATGATAAATGTCTTCATCCAGACGGTGGCAAATGTTTTGGAATTGACTGCTACCGAAGGAGGTTGAAGCCAAAATCTTGCCTGATTTCAGAAGAAATAACATAGTTTGGTATTCGGTCTGAAGTGATCAAGGGTCATGAGTGAATGCGAGTGTCAGGATGTTGGATTCGATGATCACCCTTCATCAAAATGGGAATAGTAAGAATCTTATTGGTCCAGATTAGAGTCCAGCAGATTTATTTAGACTCAAGTGCTTTCAGGTTGCTGCGACTTCCTCAGGTGAGTCCCTCAACTGAGCGAGGAGCAACATCCCAAAACGTCGTGATTTCAAATAATCAAAACGAATGACAGGGCAGCGCGAAGGGTCCAATATTCTCCTCCTGCTTCCAGTTTTTCATTCTCAAAATCCAATGTTCATTATTGTGCCTTTCTATCCAACAACAATTGTGCTCGTTCACGACAGTCCGTGGGCTTGATACACGTTTGTAATATGTATTTCTGTGCGCTAATTTGCTGCAAACATTGTATATTTCAACACATTTTGAAAAGTGTAACTTTTTAACTGGTCATTATTCGGATGTGGTGCAGAGCCTCATGTTGATTGCAGTTCCCATTAGTTAGTGCAATTTGATTCTTCAACTGCTTATTATCCATTAAATGTCCCGAATCAATTTTGGGACACACAACTTCTGCGACTATTTAAACGGAACAATCTGACTTATGCTCCTATTTAGAAAAAAAAACTGTTATGACACCAAATAAGTTTGTTTTTAGAACACAAATCTGGAATTACATATTTGCTTTGAACTACCTGTCTCGTTGAAAGTCTAAAATGCAAATTAAGCTTTTACTTTTTTTTTGGACTCATTGCGCCCTTGGCCCCGTAGAAATAGCTGTGATTGGAAATCTGCTGGCAATGCTTGACAAAAAACTTGTTGCTGGAGACATACCATTTCACAGAATCAACATCAGGTGAATACACTTTTTTTTCTTGGAATGTGTTAGCAATAATGATGTCTGTGTAACCAATTCAGTTAGTGCGCCTAAAAATAGTTTACTTTTGAACAAATTAGATAACTCCATGCCGAAACAAACAACGACCTTCTGATTTGAGTCTTTAGGTTGATTCAAGTCAAATGGAGGCACAACTTGCCAGCTTCTCACTGAACGACGCAGAGGTACAAATTTTATATCAGCAATATATATATGTATATATTTAATTCTGTGTTGGGCTTTTCTTACTGGCAACATTTAAACAGGGTAAATAGTAAATACATTAAACATTAATGCCTGAGTTCAGATGTTCGTTTCATTTCACAGCGTAGCAGAACAGCTTTTCATAGCTGTGATATCTCCCATATGATACAATTTCGCAATGATCATAACTGCAGCAAGGAAAGCTTCCTAAACAACTTTAAACTTCAGAAACATAACGGAAGTCGTTTCGATTAAATGTTGAGGCTTAAATGCTAACTCTGAAAAAAAAAATGGACAGTAAAAAAGATATGTCCAGGAATCTTCTTCAGTTGCGTACAATCAGTAAAATGTGTGCGCTGGGTTTGTTTTTTTTTCAAAAAATCGATAAGGTAGCATATTAGCGAAACTAAGTTAAAAAAAAAACACGAAACTTTTCTCTGCGTAAAGGGCAATCCGCCTTGTTAACTCCATTTTTCTCTGTTGAGTTATGAACATTAAGTATTTCCCCATTTTTTCACGTCACTATTATGTGTGTATCAATCTGTTCGTCGCCGGATCAGAAGTCCTAAGATGTTTAATTATGTTAAACTAGTGTCAAACATTTACTTGATTTAGACAATAGTAAGAACATAACGGGTTATTTTCCACGTGTAATTCAACAGTCAATTTCGGAAGTTATTGTTGAAACAATCGCTATTTCACCACGCATTTGAAACAGAACAGGAAGATGCACATTTTTTTTAACGAAATGAATTATTTAAATATGATGTGGTAAGTGATATTCTGCAGACATAAACTTCTACGCAATCGATTCGGACAACACACAGACTTATGCGATTAGCCTCTACCCTAGTCTCTTAACGCACCTAGGCAGAAGTATAACTGGACATCGGCGTTCTGATTGTCACATAGTCTTCTTCAGAGAACGAGCTGTCGTCACAAAGAGAGGAACTCCAGAGATAAAGATTAAGCTATCCTCACAACGCATGACTCCCGACAGAAGGAGAGGTGTGGGGATAAGGTGCAATAACGTCTGAATTTTTCACACTTCGGCAGAGAGATTCAATTTTGCTAGCTGGTCCTAGACTTCAACTTCCAGAAATTCATAGAGGAACAACGACATAGAAATTGTTAATGTTCTGTACGAGTTGGAAACTGTCACAGCCTGTTGTTTTATTTTCTTCTCTGGCAGTTAGCATAAATCCAGGTGTCCGCATGAACCTCACCATAATTCAGTACTACTCTGAAAACCAATAGGTATCCTAAGTATTACACACTGTACGAGTTCAGATTAAAATTAACGCACACATAAATAG
>JARDVH010000121.1:7372178-7382791 GCA_030324005.1 Negaprion brevirostris | reverse complement strand
GTGCCCGTCTTCACAGTGGAGAACATCAATAGCATACCAAAAATTGACTGTCATGGAACTGCAGGATGCCAGAACCTTGAAACACTCACTATTATTAAAGAGGTAGTGATGGGTAGGCTAATGGGACGAAAGGTAGACAAGTCCCCTGGTCCAGATAGAATACATCCCAAGGTACTAAAAGAAATGACAGAAGTAACAGCAAATGCATTTATTGCAATTTATCAAAATTTGATGGACTTGGGGAGACACCAGCTGAGTGGAAAACAGCTAATATAATGCTACTGTTTTTGAAAAAAAGATGATGACTAAAGACAAGAAACTTCTGGCTGGTTAGCTTATCATCCACAATTGGGAACATGCTGGAATCTATCGTTAAGAAAGAAATAGCGAGACACCTGGAAAAGTATGGTTCAATCAAACGGACACAGCATGGATTCACGAAGGGAAAGTCATGTTTGACTAATTTGCTGGAATTGTATGAGGATATAACAAATGTGGTTGACAGAGGGGAACCGGTGGACATGGTTATTTTGATTTCCAGAAGGCATTTGATAAGGTGCCTCACAAAAGGTTGCTGCGTAAGATAAAGGTACACGGAGTTTGGTGGGGGGAGGGGGTTCGGGTGGGGGGTGCGGATAGCATGGATTGAGGATTGAATATCTAACAGATAGCAGAGAGTCAGAATAAATGGGTGCTTTTCCGGTTGGCATTCAGTGACTCGTGGTGTGCCACAGGGATTGGTGGTGGGGCCTCAACTACTTACCATATATATAGATGATCTAGAGGAGATGACTGAGCTTATGGTAACAAAGTTTGCGGGTGACACAAAGATAAGCGGGAAAACCAAATGTGTGGAGGACACAGAAAGTCTGCAGAGAGATTTAAATACGCTGAGTGAGTGGGCATTGATCTGGCAGATGGAGTATAAGGTTGGTAACAGTGATGTTATCCACTTTCGAAGGAACAATAGTAAAATGGACTATTATTTAAACGGTGAAAAATTACAACAAGCAACTGTTCAAAGGAACCTGGCGGTCCTTGTGCATGAATCACAGAAACTCTAGTTGCGGGTGCAGCAGGTAATCAAGAAGGCAAATTGAATGTTAGCCTGCATTGCAAGAGGGATGGAGTATAAAAGCAACTGCTGCAACTGTACAAGGTACTGGTGAGGCCGTACCTCGAGCACTGTGTACAATTTCGGTCCTCTTATTAAAGAAAAAACATATATATTAACTTTGGAAGGGTTACAGAGAAGGTTCACCAGGTTGATTTCGGAGATGAGGGGGTTAGTTTTATCAGGAGACATTGAGTACACTGGACCTGTACTCACTGGAGTTTAGAAGGTTGAGGGGAGATCTTATACAGACATTTAGGATGATGAAGGGGATGGGCACGGTCGAAGCAGCGAGGTTATTTCCACTTACAATGGAAATGAGAACTTTGGTTCATAGCCTCAAGATACAGAGACGTCAATTTAGTACAGTGTTGAACTTCTTCTCCCACAGGGTAGTGATTTTTTTTTTAAATTGAATTTTCTGCCCAACAAAGCACTAGAGGCTACCTCGTTAAATGTGTTTCAGCCACAGATAGATAGACTTTTAACCAATAAGGGAATTAAAAGTTACGGGGAGAAAGTAGGTAAGTGGAACTGAACCCATTATCAGATCAGGCATGATCTCATTGAATGACACAGCAGGCTCAAGGGGTAGATGGCCTACTCCTTCTCCTATTTCTTCCACTTTTATGTTCGTATGCAGGGTCATCATGCAAGAGATCTTGACCCTTATTTGAACAAATGCTTCATCTTTTTCTGACTTTTCACAAATGCGAACCTAGACCCATTGTGCCCTTCTGATTTGTTTTTGTTTGTAGATTCATGCCTTTTTGTTTGCACACTCTTCTGTTCGAAAAGCCTGTGCATTTGAAGTGTAATCTGGTTAGCTTTGCTACAATTCCCCTTCAATTCAAAACATCTTAGCTACATTCCTTGTAAATGTTTATTACCCGCCTGCGAAACTCATTAGCTTTTTCCTATTGCAGAATTATTTTCAATTCTGTCACTTATTTACACTTCCATCTCAGAAGTTGCCAAGTTGTGTAGCAGCTTTAACCACACGATGGGAAAGAGATAACAGGTGTTATCGATTCACGACCTACAGGAACACAATTGAGTGCTTTGCAATTTCCAAGTCTTGAACAACATAACCGTTAAACCCCCGATGTTGCGTCAAAATTACAGTAAACAAACAGGATCCACAATAGCCTGAAAAGCTTCTGCACCAATCAAGGGCTGCAACATTTTCTCCAGAGCATATTCTGATGAAAAACCAGACACGTTCTTCCTGCAAAACATGTCTAACCTCTTAAATTAGGTAGAATTCTCTGACCTTGCCCGCAGCTGGGATGGTGAAACCCCCTTAAAAAGAATGGAGTTTATCTGAGCACGAAAATCCCGTTCTCCCGGCAACATTATATGGCGTCCGGAAACAAAAATAAAAATCCAGGAATTATTTTAAAACGAATTTAATGCATGCTCATTGTAGTGCATTTCTTTGCCGGCAATTCATCTTTTTTTTCTCTCGCAACTTGTATTGGTAAATATGATGGACTGAAATTCTGACCTGCAGCATGACTGCGCGCCTACTCTGTCAGCTATCCTTTGATTGAAGCATTTGCATTCACATCATTCGATATGTTAACATTTGACTTGGTTACTGGGTTTCTCGTTAGACAGAAAGTTTTTCATTTTGTTTTGAATAAATCTGAAATTTGTTTTTTAAATGTTTGGAATTGCTTTCACTTCGCAGTTTGGACTGATATTCGAATTTACATTTTCCAAATTGTTTGTAGCAAAATTGTGCACTGCATCAACAGCTGTCTCACTATTTCTACCACTTTGATGAAATCGTGTTCACCTACTACTGTAAATATTGAAACAGGAATGATACCTACTCCATTTCGATTGTTTCATCTCTGTACGGGAAAATAGAGTGTGTTAAACTTGATATAACATTTACATTCTCATGTACAAACAGCTTACCAGATGAAACATGTTGATGAGGGAATGTGCCGTCAGATCACAAACTTTTCGTTCGGAGTCTGAACCAAAGTTGCATGTGAAAGTAAAAGAAAAGCCAAATATCGTCACAGCTGGTATTCAGTGGACAATTGAGACTCTGCAGCCATAATTACTGACGCCATGAAGTCGACACGTTTCCAAAAAAAAACTGTTGAAATATTGCAGAATGAAGGAATCACACAATGTGCTATCGACATTTAAAACAAAAAAATCCAAAGCACAAGCAAAAAAAAGTAATTAGTTAACGGTAAAGAAGAACCACATTTTCATTATTTGCCCTCAGCTGGAAAACCTGGCACCACTGCGTTCGACGTAAATTTGTCTAAGTGACAAATTTCCAGCTCTCGCTCTCAATCGAGGCTGGATGTTAACCACAGGAGACTTTTTGATGGATCGTTTTTCGGTGGTAGCATAATTTAAACGACATCCAATTGACACCAGCATTTTTTTTTAATCATACCGATTTCATAAATACAAAGACTCTCCAATGATAAAATCTCAATTCATGCTTCCATTTGTTGATACCACTGTCACTCTCCGTGGATCCCATTCAAAATATGTCGGTGACACAGAATAAAATGCAAGCACTGATGTTCTGATTCTTCCTATTTTCGGTAAACAGTACAATTTGATGAGAACGGCGCAGTATGGAACCATTCCCCTCCGATGTAAATGATTTTGTTTCCATGCTGTTATCTCTCTGACTCTAACTCTAATCTTAAAGCAAATTGACAGTGGCATATGTAATATTCCGTGCTGAGGACCGGTTGAATATTTTCATGCACTTTTGCCGAGTTCCTTATTTTGACTCTCAGGTAATTATTGACTTTGCATTTCAGTAAAGGGATGTCGGGGGAAGGAAACGTCAGGCCACCCAGCTTTGCAGTTGACGTTTGAAATTGCTTGAAACTGTATTCAAAATAAAAACAACATTGCACTAATACACTTGGGTGCCATTAGACAGTCAGCCTTGTTTTCTGCAGCGATAAAACAAAATGATTAACCGTTTGTGTTTTTTTAAATCTGAAATTATAAATTGCTTTGGTTAAACATAAATTAGAATGTGCTGCAATTATGTTTCTTGAATGGACTTGGCAACATCACAGATCTAGGGTTAGCACACGCTGCCGAGGTTCAAACATTTTCTTGTGAATAGAAGAATGACAATCAAACAGGAGGCTAGCAAAACACTGGTAAGGCCACACTTGGAATGTGTACAGTTCCGTTCATCCCATTATAAAATGATATTAATAAAGAGAAAGAGTGCAGGACATGTTGCTAGGATGAAACTGGGACTTGATGGTTTAAGTTACAAGGAGAGCCTGGGTAGACTGGGACTTTTTTTTCCTCTGGAGTGTAGGATACTTAGGAATGATCTTTCAAAGTCTATAATATAATGAGGGGCATAGATCATCTAGATCGTCAATATCCTTTGGCAATGGTAGTGGAGTTTAAATTCGAAGACAGAGATTTAAGGGGCGAGGTGCAAGTGGGTCCAGGGAGGCAGGTTTTCTTTACACAGGGGGTGGTGAGTATCCGGAACAAGCAGCCACATGTAGTAGTAGAGGTGGATACAGTTGTGCCTTTCAGAAAACCTTTAGAAATTTACAAGGGCAAAATGGGTTTAAAGGGTTATGGGTCAAAGGCAAGTAACTGAGACGAGTTAACAGATTTTTTTTAAAAAGGTGGCATGGACAAGTTGAGCCGAAGTGTTGTTTTCATGCTGTAAATCTCTATGATTCTAGTCTGAGTTCATCAAAAACAACAATTTCTCGAATTCCAAAAAAAAAATGTGACGAGTGAATGGGACTTCTGGCACCTGAATTTGCCACTGTTCTACGCACTTTCGTCACTCGGTGGGATACCATGTGCGGTTGGTACATCAGCTGGTGAAAACATAGAGCAGATGGAACACCAAGTTGTGACATAAGGTGTCTGATAATGGATGCAAGCTGAAACAAATGAAATGTAAAAGAGACAAATGACAGACACCATTTACTGACAGCTAAAATGGATGTTCCGGATTTAGCAGAAAATAAAATAGTAATATATCATTTAGTTTAATATAGGTTTCAGAACTCTGACAGAGTGCTGCTTTTTGGATGCACCTAAACAGATCTCAATGTCATGTGTAGAACACATTTGTGAAAATTCTATGGGTTTGTGCTATTGCATTGAAAGAGGGATTCAAAATAGAACTATGTCGTTTTTTCTTCTGCGTGTTGTGAACGTCATTGGTGAGGTGACATTTACAACAATAAGTACAGTTTTGAAACATATCTGTATGTTGCAGGCCATTCCAAAGAATGACTTTTCTAAATTTGGAACTTATTCGGAAACCTGAAGAACAAAGTAACTTGGGAGAGCTGATTCAGGCTCTCTTCAGACCAACATGGCTGCTCAGTTGGTAGTTAGGAAGGCAAACTCAATGTCAGCATTCATTTCCGGGCTATAATTCAAGGCATTAGAATGCATGCAAAGGCTGTAAAAGGATCTCATCAGAGGCAATTTTGAATTCTAGAAACAGTTTTCAGCCCCCCAACAAGGAGGAATGTGCGAGCCGTGGAACTGATGCAGTACAATGATCCCAGAAATAAAGAAATTGTCATATAAGGAACGTCTGTTGATACTGGTCCTATGATCTATTGAGTTCAGAAGGATGAGGAAGGTCTAATTGAAGTTCGTGGAATACTGAAAGGGAATGGATAGACGGAATGTGGAGAGGATGTGTTCACCAGTTGGAGGCACGAGAACTGAAGAGCAGAAACTCAGAAGGAAAGTGTGCTCCTTTAAAACTGAGGTAGTACCTACACCATGGGAACTGAATCATATTCAATAATGTGCACATGTATAAGCATCCCCACATAGATGCAATGATTCAAGGCAGTGGCTCATCACTTGTCACAGGCAATAGATACAAGCAAAGAAAGGAGGAAGAATTTTTTTTTAGCTAGAAGGGTGTGAATATTTCAAACTGATTGCCACAGAAGTTTGCGGAATCGGGGCCATTTCCTTTATTCGAGACATAGAAAGGCATTCTCTCGATCTAAAATGGGATCAGTGGTTGTGGAGAGAAAGCTGTGGAATGGGTATGGCAACCATTCCATTTATGATTGAATGCCAGAGCCACACGATGGGCAGTCTGGCCTACTTTTATGACCTTATGGCATTATGGTATTATGGTCCCATAAGTCCATCTAATACTTATCGTTTTGACATATGCTGAAGGAAACAGCCAACATCTATTGGTTGCAGCAATTATGACAGTATTTCCGACAACTGCGCAGCAATAAATTATTTGATAGCACGACCATTAAATAAATTCGATTAGGACATTGCAATATGGTAACTGCCACTAGCTAACTCCATATCATCGAGTGCTTTAAATTATAAGCTCTCAGATACAACCATTTATTCACCGGTAATATTTGTGTGTTTATTTTTCTGGCAAGCAACATCATGCTCACTGGTTAAGACTTTTGGGTCTTAACCAGAACAGTCCATAGCTATACTTGTCCTCACAGCTCGACTGCAAAACAATTGCTTTCTTTTCTCACTTGAGAACGTTTCCATTAACATTTGGTACTCCAAAATCATTTTGAAATGTAATTGGACATTTTTTTTTAACCTGGCATTGTCCCCGTGTCTAAATTTGTTAATGACACTTGAACGTATCCCAATCGCAGAATATGAAAACCATTAACTCGTTGTTTCTGCAGTACTATTTCTTAATAAATCAACCTCTCTCTCTCACACACACACACACACACACACACACGACTGAAAACAAAACAGTGTTCGGTAATAAATTTTGGGTAACTGACGAGACAGAAATATGATTGGCACATTCCAAAAAAAAAATGTGGATTTCATTTTTATAGACCCATATGTGTGAACATGAAACTTTTCCCAAGTCACCCACTAACCCTCCGTCTGGTTGCAAATTCTTGCCAACTTCAATGATATATGCAAATAATGATTTTCTGACTTACTGTTTTCGAGTGCTTTATAATCTGGGGGGAGTAAATTCAAGCAGGTGACCAAACTTCTATTTTAACGCTAATTAAAAATAGGCTTCAATGAGAGCAGTTTGAAAAACAATCCCCGACTTGCAGGAAAGTTTGGTCAACCATGTATCAAGGCACACTTTGAGAGAGCTTCAAATGACACGACACAAGCTCGACTAGTTTGAATCCAAATTATCACTTTCTTCATATTCAAATTTCCAAAGAATGGGAAGAGTCCAATGTCAATGCCACGTCATTTAAGAAAGGAAATGCTCAGTTTAGCACCCGCCCCACCCGCTCCACCAATCCCGAGGACCCAGACGCGGCAATCCATATATGTATTCTGCGAAATACAATCGTCTTATATGTAACATATATAACTCTTCTTAACGGCTTACCTCGTCTGGTCTTTTCTAGAACTTAGGGAGATAAAGGGACACTTCCGATTATTATTCAGTGACTATGTTTTGACGAAAATGATGGGAGAGTTAACGACAGTAAATTAAATATTAAGACAGCATTGACAGTCGCGCAAGCAAGCTCCAATCAAGCAATGAACTTAATTACGCAGTTACAAATGTCGAGGAGAACGAAAGAAAACTCTGGCTGCACGAAATTTTATCTGTCTTTAATAAAGTTTTAGAAACAGTAAAAGGGACAAAAAGAAGGGCAGCGCATTTTGATCTGTGAAAAAAAAATCATTATTTTTGTTATTGTCGAAATCATTTAAACAATTAACATGTGCATTGTAAAAAAAGTTCAAATGTTTTTTTTTTCAGATACGTTTCTGTGTGTTGAAGTTTCGCAAAGCTCCTTGGGAAGTAAAATCAATCACAAGTGATATTAAAAAAAAACGCCGAGCGGAAGAATGAGACAGATGTCCAAATAATTTGACAATAAACTGGCCTTCATTTTCTAAAGTGATCAAATGGAAAGATCAAATTGGCAACACTTTGAATGGAACATCGAAACATCATCTCTTGAGAAGAAACCCTCAACATTAAAAAAAAAACTGATAATCATTGTAATGATAATGCGTTGTTAGGTATAAGAGATAGTAAGTGAAATTGAGTTTTCTTAAAGTGAATATAGCATACAATGAGTGTGAGAAAATCCATGCACAGAATATTGGTTACTTGTAGAACATCAAGTCATGCATAATATGGTGCACGTTTAAGGATGTGAATATTGACCCCTGAGAAATGAATTGCACACAAGAAGAACACCTCTGAGCCGTGGATCAACAGCGAAAAATGTTCTGCTGTATGTTCGATGCAGTGCATGCCCAGTGGCATGTTCAAAATTCATGATATCTATTCTGCAATGTGACTGATATAAGAAAGATCACTGGGAATTCATCGAATGTTGTTTTCGCCAGCAATTGAATTTCGAATTATCGTATGACCATTCCCCCCTCCCCCCCCCCCAACCACCACCACCACCAGCACCACCGCCACCCCCTTCACCGCTTCTGCACGATGAATATCGAATCGTTATGTTATCCTGTGAGTGGTTCATCTTCGAAAAGTGTACAAGTTGCCTCGTTTATGTAACCTTTCAGTTTGGAGTCCATATTCCACTGAAGATGGTCGCATTGTTTGTTCTTTGAATTTGTGCTTTGAATATGAGAATATGCAATTAATTTCAAGAAAGTATTTCGAAACTAAATATGAAAGTTGAGTCCAACTCGTCTTAACTAATATCTCTGGCATTAAAGTGCAAAACATTGGTGTCCTTTGATTTACTTTCACAATGCAATCTTTCTCTTCGCAAGTCTCGGTCTTGATCTATATATTTCCACTGTGGTTTTTATCACAATACCAGGAAAAAAGTCGTAATAACTCCTGGAAGGCAGAAGTGTCCACTTCAAACTACCTTTATTTACAATCCTCACAACAGCAAGTGTGCTTTTTGTTCGGGGTTTGCACTCGGAATGTCACAAAAAACACGCCTTGTTAAGCACAACTCAAGGTGCTCCTTGATTGAACCATTTGTTCAGTCCTTAATCAAGGAGTTCATATTCTCACAGGCGAACTCAATTGGCTGACTGGAGTGGTGAATTTGAGGCCATCACCTGATACAGGTGTTTTCTTAAGAGGCCTTGCCTCATGTCTACCTGTTTACGAACTGGTTCCATCCTGGACTCGACAGTTCCCAGGATACATGTAGACCCATTTGATGAATTTATTACGCAATTTTTCTCGCGGCGACGTGCCTCTCTTGTCGAGTGTTGTTATGACGCCCACTATGTGGCCTCTTGGTGTTTTTGCAGCTGCTCCTCCAGGTTTGTAAGCAGCACTTCTACCCGGTTCAGAGTCGTGTGCCCTTGTCGAGTTTTGCCCGGGTGATGGCGCGTGGTGTTATCTAATAATCAAAAAACCAGCGGGATACATAGGTATGTTGTGAGACCACTGTTTGTATTTGTTTCTCAACCGGCTTTTAAGTCAGGAAAGATTTATCTGCCAACTCAATTGACACTGGTTTGCAAGTTGCTGTCCTGATGTGCTGATTCCCGATCGCGTTTATAAGTCTTGTAAACACTTGGCTGGTGAAGACCAATCCATTGCCTATAACTCATACCTCCGAAATTCCATGGTTTGCAAACAAGGTGCACATGTTCTCGATGATTGGTTTGTTTGCCTAGTTCAACATGTAGACGCACACTCATTTTGAGAGTGCTTTCAATTTTCCCCAAAAAAAAAGGACTCCATATACTGAGTTGACGTGAATTCGCGTTCACGGTCCACCTGAATATTCCCATGGGTGCAGCGGGACAGCCGGTTGCAACTTATGTGCTTGCTGGCATTCTCTGCACAGACCTACAGGTGCCGCTATATCTCCGTTCAGACCCGACCACCAGAAGCATGACCCAGTGCCGCCCCCCACCCCACCCCCCACACCTATCCCAAAGCAGTATCCCGTCTTCTATCATGATCAGCGCCCTTTTTTCCAGTGTAGGTGGTTTTGCAGCACTGTACTTCCCATTTCACTTTTATCGCTAGATGTTTTATTTATGCCACAGCTTGTTCCTTTTATTTCCACAGACGTCTGTATTGTGTAGACACCGGAAGGTATTCAATGAATTCGGCTTCATCACCGTTTCATCTGCTTGGGTGCCAGCTGTGGAATGTCTGGTAAAGGTAGCTTGCTTAGGACTTCGGCATTTGCCAACAAACTTCTCAGCCGGTGCTCCAGCTGATATTGGCATTTTACCTGTAATAATACCTAGCACTGTGATTCAGACTGACTCTATTCGTAATAGTGCTAAGTTGCCCTTGATGAGACCAATCAGTGGTTTGTGATCAGTGATGACCGTGAATTTTCGCCCATATACGCACTGGTGGAATTACTGTACTGCGAAAACTAAGGTGATTCCTTCCTATGATCTAGATATACTTCTGTCCCACCATTGCTCAAGTCCTGCAGACACATATATAAGAACATAAGAAGTAGGAGCAGGAGTAGGCCATGTAGCCCTTCGAGCCTGCCCCGCCATTCAATAAGATCATGGCTGATCTGTCGTGGCT
>JARDVH010000121.1:7360694-7372078 GCA_030324005.1 Negaprion brevirostris | reverse complement strand
CCCCGCGCCCGCCCACACTCAATGGAGACAAAAAAGTTAAGTCTGATTCGTGAATCCGGACAGACCTCAGGTATATAAGCGAGGTCTACTGTGCAACCAACACAAAATGCATTCTGCAGAAAATTAAGCAAGAGACTCGAAATAACGTGGGACTTCAACGGGAGGGAGGAATTGCCAAGCCTTGACTCAAATGATATCTCTATAGTTGAAGTTGTGACAGGAGTCGAACAGAAATTAAGCTTCACAGAGTTGTGTGGGACCAACCGAAGCAACTGCATGAAATATGAAGCTGTTTCTCGTGATGTTTGATGGTGTTTAAACTTAAATGCGCGTTCTTTGTTATTTAACGAAAAAAAACGGCCTGAGTTGTCATTACGTCCACAAGGAGTAGCTCACTAATTTGAAAAAAAAATCACAGAAAAAAAAACACCTGATTTTCGGGTTTCAAGACCTTGAATCGGAATTTCAGAGTGCTTTCATAGCAATTTTTTTCTGAATATATTTTCGCCAGTATTATTCAAGTTCAGTCATTAGTGTTTTCTCGAACGGCGCTGTCACTGGAAACATCATAAAACATTGAAATAAAACATGTCGCCGAACTTCCAATAGCAACTTCCAAGCCAAGTAAACCACACCCCAATTATCGAAACCAGAATATCCAATGGTGATCCTGGCCTCACGGGAATTATGCAAGATCTGTCCAAGTTTTCCTGAATGTGAAAACGACAACATTTTGCTTTCGGCCGCGTGGTACTTGTCATTTGTTATCATAAATGCTGTCAGCTTTGAAATTAGACATGTATCAATCTCGTGTGTTTGCCACAGTGACCCAGCTGTCGATTGATACCCAAAACATGGAGATCAATGTTTTGCTCCTGATGATATTTAAGATTCACTTGTTTCACCAAGACATCACTATCATTCACACCTGTCCTTATAAGACAAGATCCACCATGGAATAGAACTGGGCCAGCATGTAGTCATTTCCATATATTTATTCTATTTGTTGTTGATTCACCCATGTAATATGTTGTTGCCCATTATACATTTGACTGAAGTTCTCTAATTCTTTGTTTAACTTTTTAATTATCAGTAGCCGTTTCTGTTGCAAGTTGTGTTTTTCAATGCATGTGCAAAACGTAGCTTCCTTTCCGAACAATAGATGCAAACCAACAAAGCAAGATAAGTTTCTCGTATTACGTTGTATGATGTTTCTCAACCTCAGTGACCCCGTGTAACGTTTCATCTCCTGGACTAACAAAAAAAAATGGACAGCAAAAAATCGTTGTCCCTCCATCTGCATATGCACTGCTGCCCAAAACTCTCTGTAATTGTACTATGTTAGAAAGCTTTGTGTAACTCCTATCTTGACAATTACATCGGACGTTATGACATTTGTTTGCATTTTTTTTTCTGTCATTCTCTTCAGCTAAGAACAAATTGGCTTTTGAAACGCTGCTCGTATGACTAAAATAAACCCGAAATAGTGATTGCAACATCAAATATGTTTTGCTAGAGCGTGCAGCATTGATTTCAAGGGATCACCAATGGTAATGCAAAATGGAGAATTCATTGAATACTCACCATCCCGACAGCGGGCTAGTTCCGTTCAGTCCACAGTCAGATAGGGAGAGTAATAGAGCAAGTGATAGAGCAAAATAATGTGAAAGAGGTAGATCAAGAGGGAAGGTACGATTAAGACAGAGGGAGTGAGGGATGGGGGATGAAAAATAAGGAAAATTAATGACAAAATGCACCACAAAAAATGGTCAATTTATTTACTTATATAATTGATGATTGGAATTTGCAGTTCATTGTTAATAAATTATGAAATGTGTTTGTTTTTAGACAATACTAGGGGACGTCAATAGTAAGTTTGCAGATGACACTAAAACTGGTTACATGGTGAACAGTGAGGACGGTTATCTCCAATTGCAGCGGGATCTTGAGTAATTGGGCCAGTGGGCTGACGAATGGCAGATGAGTTTAATTCAGACAAACGCGAGGTAATGCGTTTTGGTAGATTGAACCAGGGGAAGACTTATTCAGTTAATGTTAGGGCGTTGGGGAGAGTTAGAGAACAAAGAGACCTAGGAGTACATGTTCGTAGCCCCTTGAAACGGAAGGCACATGCACAGAGTGGTGAAGAAGGCATTCAGCATGCTTGGTTTGATCGGTCAGAACATTGAATACTGGACTTGGGACGCTGTGTTTATGTTGTACAAGACGTTATTTAGGACACACGGAATACTGTGTGCAATTCTGGTCGCCCGACTATAGAAAGGACACAATTATACTAGGAAAAGTGCAGAAAAGATTTACTGAGATGCTACCAGAACTTGATGGATTGAGTTATAAAAAGAGGCTGAATAGACTGGGACTTTTGTCTCAGGGGCTGTGGGGTGATCTTATAGATGCCAATAAAATAATGAGGGGCATAGACAAGTAGACAGTCAACATCACTTCACAAAGATAGAGGAGACTAAAACTAAAGGGCATAGGTTTAAGATGAGAAAAGGAGAGATACAGAAGTGTCCAGACGGTCATTTTGTTCACGCAGAGAGTGGTGAGTGTCAGGAACAAGCTGCCAGAGGTAGTAGCGGAGGCGGGTACAATTTTCTGTTTTGAGAAAGAGCATTGAAATAGTTGCATGGCTACGATGGAGATAGAGGGATATGGGTCAGATGCGGGCAATTGAGATTACTCTAAGAGTTTAAAAAAGAAAAAGGGCGGCATGGACAAGTTGGGCAAAGGGCTTGTTTCCATGCTGTAAACTTTTATGAATCTATGACTCTATATGGCTGACTGTTGATCTCTCGAGTTTTTTTTTTGTAATTTGTAACACTGCGTCCAATGCGCAAATACGTACAGAATTGTACAAATGTTATTACTTGCATGTCTACTCATCAAAATTGCCATTGACGTTGTGTTTACTTCAGTTAAGATATTATGAAGTCAGTGTCCAAATCCCATTCCGGATCCAAAATTATCTTGCCAAATGAAAACAAAAACATTTAATTTAACCCAGGCTCCGTCGACAGTTCAACCCATATCAGGACAAGACAGTTATCGAGTATCTGCTTCACAAATTCATAATACAGCCTGCAGCCCTTCCGATTCCATAGCAACGTAAGTGTAGGAAGTGTAATACATTTCGTTAATATTACTTCAGACGAATTATTTCACAAACATAAAGAAGAGAATATTACAGTAATCAGACAAACATTTATTTTATAATCAGCAGTAGTTGAAAATATAATGCATGCAACACTTGTCACAGGCCTCTCTTTGCACAGAACTGTTTGAAAACGTTCAACTCTTCAATTCGGACGCACACACAAAAAACATTTGATATATTAACTTTTCTTCAACTTGTTTCTCCTGTGATTCCGTTACAATATTAAATTTAATAAAACACCTAAAAGGAGATTTAAATCTGTGTAATGTACCTCATTAAACTAATACCTGTTCAACTCAGAACTACATGTACAATACAGCAGCATTTTCAGTGCGGATTTCAGAATTTACCGCTAATGCAATCTTAACCTTCACAGCTATCTCAGAATAAATATATGCAAGTGCCGAATTACTCTCGCCTAGTCGCATGCTATAAGAGCATACTAAAAAGGAACCGTAGTAAATTGACAAATATTTATTTCCTGCGATATAAGTACACCCCTCAGTTGGAATATTGGTTCAAGTTTAAAACAGAACCTCATTTTGTTTCCATAGCTTTCCTGAAATTTGAATGTGCATTAAACGACTGGTCAATTTGCTTTAAACGTTGACATATAATACCAATTTCCGTGAGTCCATAACATTCATTAACGCACCTGCCTCCCAAAATCTGTAAGTTTATGATCGCGTTGCCCACCAGCATTAAAACTAGACAAATACTGACATATTTGTAATTATGTGCCAAACACTCATCCCTATATCTAAGGACTGTACAAATGCCTTTGCCTCTTCTCGTTCTACCTTTCTGTGTCTCAATTCCATAACCGGCTTGTGCATCTGCATTATGTTTTTGTTTTACTTTTGATACCTATTGGCATTTCTTAGTCCATTTTCATACAGGTTCTGTTGTCACTTTTCTAAAACTATATGCATCTCGATCTCAACATAGATTCCGGGTCCCGCCATGTCTTCCATGCATTTGCTCTGTCTGCATGAGGTGAAATGCATTCCTAGGATCAATTATATTCACTTTCTCACAATATCAAATAGGTATGGAGAAATCCTGGATTTGGGGTGTTAGAATTCTGGCATAAACGGATTTTATTTCATTTTTGACAACTTTTCAGTGATAGCTGGCTCTCATCATTCAGATTGTCCTAATTTCACACTTAAGTAAAACGAATCCACTGCATCCTTACCATATTTGCACCAGGTGAAATTTTTATCGCCTTGGAGAAGGAAAAAGAAAAATTCTACATAACACATTCTTGTGATGACATTACTTCTCAGATCCAGATTCAAAAAAAGAGATACGGCAGGCACGAGACGTGTTCAGATCATATTCTTGTCCTTAGCAGAAGTGTTTCATCATTAATTGAAATAAAATGAAAAAGTATTTATGACGAACAAAATAATAAAATGTTGTAGTTCATTTCATATTTTCAACTCGTTCATATGTGATATTCCAACATGTGTTTATTCTTTTGCATTGTGTTATATTAGAAGCTTCAGTAATATAAACCAATAATCGAAATAAACAATAGTATGTTATCGCTCCCCCCCATTCACCACACATTATCACGAAGCAGGTGGGTAAATTGAAAAACAAGGGAAGAACTTGATTGCCGGTATCAACCAGTGTTAGATTTAAAATGTTTTGGCAACAAAAGCAGGGAAATTACATAAACTGTCGGACACCGCTGAAGACAGAGAACTTTTCAGATTGTCCATGCTCATGGAATATGTTTTGTTTCGTTTCGATCGTCTGTGCAAGCCAAATTTTACGTGAAATTGAAGTTGACCATTTCAGAATAAGCCTTTTGTGATGAGTCCTCAAGCATTAGACAGTCGCGGCTGACGACGGATTAGTGAAAACAATCGTATTTGGTTCCTTTCATCAACTAGATTTACGACCTAAAATGTTATCAATATTTATTGTCAGATTAAGCCTGGGAACGTTTTACAAAACCAGATTCATACACTGTGCAGGTTAATATGCAGGAACTAACTGCAACAAATCACAACGCAATTAATTATCCATAGTTCAACGTTGTACTTCCAAATCCACAGCAGCTTCTCATTTGCACATCGATTATGGAATTGATTTCAGTTCATTTCACTTGATCCCATGCCTTAAAGAAAGCATCCAGAACTACACCTCGTGATAATTCCTCCTAATGCATATAGCAGTGGAAAATGATTCAAACCACAATTTGAAGACACATCTTTGGTTCATAAGCAGAACTTCTCTCTTTATGTTTATTTTGCTTAATGCCCAAGATGTCTCTGATGATATCACTCACTGTCTCTATCAAATGACGAGATGGTTCACACTATAGGAAACAATGAAGAGACATTCTTTCTCATCTGTCGCTCCCATTGCTTTCCTATGATGGTAATCTTTGCCGCACTCAAATATGCAAATATTACTCTCACAGACAAATATGTGGCATCATATCTGTCACTTTTTCAGAGAAAACATAACTCTAAAACAATCACGAACTAACGAAAAGTATTTACTTCACAGGCGGCTGCGGAGAGAGTAAATAATGGCTCAAACATTTTTTTTTCCTAACTGCTGTTTCCCTGTTAAATGAACTAACAAAGCATGCTCAGGTGTTTGCACTCATCGCATTCCCACAAAGGAATGGTAAATCTTCAACTGCGCGATCAGTGATGTTAAATAGTCAGTAAAATAATACATGCGCGAGACTGAAAAAAAAACGAGTGTGTATCTTGGCATTATTATTTTTTTTTCCTTGGTTCAAATTGTGAATTCGGGGCCTCAAATGGAATATGCTTTAAGTTAGGTTCATGCAATAATTCCGAAAAACATTTAAGTGCTGAAATTTAGTGAAGTTCGAGAGGAATGAAAAAATGCACACGGGTGTCACATTGTTTTTTTTTTAATATATCATTTTTTTTTCAAGTTATGCACGTTTCGGATGTGGGATTTATCTACTGCAATATTAAATGCGGTTTATTAGACGATTTCCGCGTGATAAAGCAAGGCGTTTTCTTTTAAGAAAGGGTTTCCAATTCACGCAGTTGTGCTGAGTTTAATTGCTAATGCTAATTGGGAACAAACAAAAATATATCTGAATATTCGAACTCGAAACTCCTTAGCTTTTGTTTTCACTTTGTCCAGGGCCGGGCCGTCAACAGTCGATGCTTAACGATGGTGTAATCTTGACTGAGAATTTGCGTTCTGGATCTTGATGTGCAGATATTGCAATGCATCATTTAGGTACTTGTGAATTTAAGTGGATTGTTTGCTTCGGGGGAAAATACGTTACGACACATATTATGACATGGTTTCTGATTTGTTATCAACTTTTTTCAAGGCAATTGGGCTGCAGTGTTAATGAGCGAATTGAGCTCCTTCATAAATATACAACAAACTATTAAGGGGGGTGGCATGGGGATGGACGGGATATGTTTGTGGCTGTGGTGGAGGCAGAAATTCTGTAGAAGGGAGCAAAATCATTAAAATAATTGGCGCAATTATTGGCAGCACTGAGAGAAAGCGCAGATGGCTGACGTCAGATTTCCAATTATATGGAGATTGTTTGAAATGGACAATGGAACAGAAAACGCAAACTTGTTGCTTATTGAGTACAGTGTCTGCCAACTAGAAATAATTGGATGTTGCTATTTAACGAGTTCAAACAGGACACATGGGTTGCAACAGGAGATAAAGGCAGAGTTTATGTGGTTTTGTGACACGGAAATCATGTTTCTCCAACAAATTTGCTTTTCTTCAGTAAGAAGCTTGTGCTGCGAATAATATGTCACAACGGGATGAATATTACACCTGTCTCCACATGATTTATGCTAAATGTCTACGTCAATGTTACTGCAGAAAACAGAATCTCAAATAATATGGGTTAACCTGCATGCATGCACGGAAGATGGGTTGCTATTCCAAAGCAAAAAGCCGACAAAAAAAAACGCATTCTAAGTTCGTTAAAATGCGATGAAATGAGTGCTGTTCTATCTCAACCTTTTCAATTCATAAGGGTGATGGAAGTCAAAGGATTGAAGAGATGGTGTTCCAGTTTGATGACGCCAGAAAATGAGGAAGGCAAGTATCTTCATTTGAGGGTATAGGGAGGCTATACAAATATTGTTTGGTAAATTGACTCGACAACATTCGAACGAATGCAATTTCATGACAGAATATGAGGTAGTGTAGAATTCTTTGTATGAGGCCCTTCATTTGATTTTTACAATAATAAGCAGACAAGGTTAATGTACTTGTAAAGTGCCTCATTATATATTGAGAATTCACAACATGCCGGGAACAAATTGTACACTGCAAAGCTATTGTACAGTGCATAATACAAATTAACCACATATTAGAAGTTTAAATCTCATTTTCAATTTCTAAGAATAGTGTGTCTTGGGCAACTTCGTTCTGAATGCAGCATCATGGGAAACAATGATAGAAGGCCAAATTCTTCGAATGCAATGGGGCAGAGAAAGACAGCTTTTGTTACCTGTTTTTGCCTGTGCTAAATGATGTTTAATCGGGTTTTGTATGAAAGAGAGTGGATTTGTTCACTGTGGAATGTTCTTGGGTAGCGAAGCTGGAAATATCTCTCAGGCTGATCGCGGGAGACAAATTCGGCCGATTAATTATCCAAGCTACAACGACTGACCTTCATTATCCGAATTTGCAAGGCTTAAGTTTTCTAGGTAATGGGAAAGGAAACTCATGATCTCATATTTCTGTTGGCAAGTGGGGCATTAGTTTCCAAGTTAACAATAATCAATATTGTGAGTGGATTCTCCAGTTTGATTGACAAGGCTGGGCAGCCTATTAAAATGCTCAAACTAATATAATTTTTTTTTTAAAGATTTTGAGATTAAATCGGAGAGCACAGTCAACCCTCATTGCATGTGTCTCTCTCCTGATGCAAACGTCGGCAAACCAATTCGTTTTCGTTCTTTAAATATGCTGTCTTTTGCAGTCCATCTGTTGTTTGAATGTTTCATAGTGTCACAGAGTCATAGAGGTTTACAGAACGGAAACAGACCCTTCGGACCAATGTGTGAATGCGACCTTTTTAACACTTAATTTAGTCCCAATTGTCCGAGTTGATCCATATCTCTCTATAATCATCTTGCCCATGTAAATGATTTTTTTTTAATACAGAATTGTACCTGACTCGACTACTACAGCTGACGCGTTCCAGGCACACATCACCCTCTGTGCGAAAAATAAATGTTCCTTTGGACCCTTTCATATCCCGCCCCTCTCAAGTTAAACCTTCGTCCTCTATTTTTAGGCTCTCCAATCTTTGGGAGAACGTATTGACAGGTCAATACCGTGATTATTTTAAAAACCTCAACAAGGTCACCCATCAGTCTTTTATGCTCCAGAGGGGTAAAAAAAAAGTCACAATCTATTCAGTCTTATAACACAAAACATAAAGACCCAGGAGCATGCTATTAAATTTTCTCTGCAGTCGTTCTATCTTAGTAATACATTTTCTATCAGAGTGACCAGGGCTGTAATCAATATCTCAAGAGTGGCCTTACCAATGCCTTGCACAACTTCAACAAGGCGTCACAACTCCTGTATTCAATGTTCTGACAAATGCAGTCATGATGTGGAGATGCCGGCTTTGGACTGTGGTAAACACAGAAAGAAGTCTCATAGCACCAGATTAAAGTCCAACAGATTTATTTGGTAGTAAACGTCACTAACATTCGAGGTTAGCTCCTCCGTCTGTTGAATGCAGAGTTCTGTTTACAAACAGAACATGTAAAGGCACACACTGTTTACAGATACTGGTTAGAATTCGAATCTTTAGAGTTAATCAGTTCTTAAACTACAGACAATGTAGTTGGAGATAGCATTAAGCATTGGTTAAAGAGTTGCGTATTGTCTCCAGACAGGACAGTAAGCCCAGTCAGAAGACTGGATCTGTAACCCTCATCACTTGCCTGGGCTTGCAACATCTTACTTATTGTCCGGCCTGGAGACAGTACACAGATCTTTAACCTATGTTTAATGCTATCTCCATTCATTGTCTGCACCTTTAAGAATTGATTTGCTGTGTGCCTTTATATGAAGGGGCAAACCCCAAAAGCTCGTTGAGTTTACTATCAAATACGCCTGTTGGACTTTAACCTGGTGTTGTGAACCTTCTTACTGACCAATGTAACCAAGCATGCCGAATGCTGTCTTCACCACTCTGTCCATCTTTGTCACCAATTTCAAGAAACTATGGACCTGTGTCCCTAAATACCTTCGTTCTGTAACTCTACCCAACGTCCTACCATTAGCTGGCCTGGTTCCATCTAGCAAAATGCGTCAGCTCAATTTCATCGAAATCTAAAATATCAAAACTGTGATTTAGTAATTGACACTCAACTGTCAACTAAATAGAGGGCACCCCAGAAGGCAAAAAAAAATGTGCGTTTTTTTCTTACAAACATGGATTCTCCATTGACGCAAGAGTAAAGTTCAAGCATATACACGTGCAAGTACTAAGAGTTTGCAGAACAATAGCAGACACTAGCATGTGGAGCTCCGAGACCACACATAACCCAAATGCCGATTTACAATTTCAGCAAGTAACTAAGCAAAAAAAAAATAAACTTTTCATTACGAGAGTGATTGTGAACAATGCAAGCAATCAAGCGGTGTGTGGGTGTGGGGGGAGGTACGATCAGACCACTTTTGAGAATATTGAAGGAGGAATTATGCAATTAGGTTAGAAGTAGCTCAGACAGGAAAAAAAAAAACTTCAAAGCCTACTTGCTTGAAGGCGTGCGTTGACTTATCAGCAAACGTTTGCAGACACATCTTATATCGCCTTTTTGAGTTTTAAAGTAAGATACCTGAGAGAAATGTTAAAAATTCTCAGGCTTCTACACAGGGTGGATATGGATAGAAATTATCCTCTTCAAGAAGAAAACAACCCCACCGAAATTCAGTAGTAAGAAATAAAAAAAAAATCAATGCCTCCCATTTGAAACGAAGATGAACAAAAGTGTCACAAAAATAATTGTGACGTTTTTGGTAGTGGCTTCTTGAGGTTTTTTTTAGATTATTTTCATTCATGTCGGGTGGTTGGATATCTGTTTTCGTCAGCAAAACTTGTCATGCAACAGTACGTAGGATGATGCATTATTAATATCAGGTTATATACTGTTTTGACAAATGACACAGAATTTATATGCAGCTGTACGACCTACTGCTGTTCCTTTTGCCTAAGTTTCATGTTTGCATTGTCGTTCCACGATGCTTTTGAGAGGGCATAATTGTTTGAGAGCTTAATTAGTTCTGAACCGTTTCTTACCGAACAACAGTAATGATTTATTTTCCTGTTAGCATAGATGTGGATAGCAAAAACAAAATGGGCGGGATATTTAAAAGCACATCCGCCTGAATTCGACATGATCGTGCCCGAGGCCAACACAGAATTGCGCTCTCGGAGCTTCACCCACCCGCGGAATCGGGGCAGCGGTGCTGGTAAACCTCTGGTCATTCATTCTCCACAGTGTGAAATAGTATTCACGATGTTCGCTATCGACACATAAAATATCAAACACAAAGTTAAACAAGACAAAAAATACGTACTGGCAGTGTAAACATTTACCACTGTTGGGTATAAGAAAAGACAAATGAAGAATTGCAACATTTCCTTTCTTTCCCATGAACAAGAATCTTGTTCAGGGGAAACGCATATCATACCAACACTGAAACCTCGAAAGGTGTTTCTGCAATCCTACACAAGGTGTATAAACATAACCCTTGTCACACTATAAATGTACCTTCAAAAATCCTTTCATCAATAACTGCAAATCAGCAGAAGAGGAAGGAGAGAAGGAAACTATTTCTGAATATTTGGCTGTATTGCAACATTCTTGGAGTGTCCATGTCTGATTTCGGGGAAAAATGTATCAGTGTTCATCCATGAAATAAGTTAGGTAAGTTATTGAAGATTTCACAAAAATCAACAATTTGAATAAATCGGTACAACATCATTTTGCAGGATTGTGGGTTTGTAAAGTAATGTAAAACAGCACGAACATCTTTGTTCACAAAAAAAAAATCATTGCTTGAAATTAACCCATCAAAGGCAATAATGCAAGTATGATCTTTTTAATACAGCATAAGTTTTCATCCTCTGAGGAGACATATGTAACATGTGGATGTATGAATTTTTTTAACATAACACTAAAATTTATGC
>JARDVH010000121.1:7191319-7205399 GCA_030324005.1 Negaprion brevirostris | reverse complement strand
CCCTGGGACCTCCTCTTGCTCATGGTTCCTAGCCATTAACTCCTCATTTTCCCTGACCAGAAACGCATCCTCTAAACACCCCTCTAGTTGCCTGACCCAGGCCCTCAAGCGCTGCAACTCTAAACATTTAACACAGATGTGGACCTTCGGGAGACGTGATGCCTCCAAGAACTGCATATTGTAGCAGGCCCTTCCATTTCAGAATTTTCAGCTTCTCCCTGTAAGACCCAACACTTTGGACATAGTCAGCTTCTCACAGTAAGACATTACGCGATATGTTTCAACTTTTCAGTAGTATCGAGAGTAAGGAATTTGGGAATGGTGGAAAGATACAAAAGGCGATTGCAGAAGCATAGAAAGCCATGTGACAGATCACTTGAATCAAAACTGTGACGCAATGCCCTTCATCCTGAAATATCTAACAGAAATTCTATATTATTCTCCAATAGTACGTAGAGCATATTAAACATTTCAACAACAAATCACATGCCTTTGCAGGCAGTATTAATCAAATGGCAGCAAAATCTTTGAAGCAGTGGCTCAAACATACATTTTTACACATGGTTTCGCATTATCTCTCATATCAAGTTCATGCTCCAAATGAAAATGACAATGTAGTTAACATACCACAGTTTACGATTTATAACGATGCGCAATGAACGAAGATGTGGAATTAGATTGAAAAAACAAAATCCTGCTGAAATTCGTGGGTCATATAAGAATTCACCTTTCCCGCCCGCCGCTGGAACTTTCGTGGGCGAATTGCGGGCAATGTGAAATCATATTGAAAGTCGAGTGGAATTTCCTGGCTATTTGACCAGGGGCCGGCAGGATTGGATGAGACAGATGTTCAGACAGTGCAGATGCGCTGCCTCGCTACTTTCTGAACCTGAACAAGATAATTGCCAATAATATATTGGCGGAACATAACCAGGCAGACAACGCGTGAGGCGTGATTGCACTGTGCGAAGCCATGAACCAAAATTAACAAACTTTAACAGGGAGAGTAGGAAAGATGGAATTTGATCGTTTAAAAGTAGGGTGAGGTCACGCAGCAGACATCATAATTTTCAGGCCAAATGGTCACAATCGAGCAAACAAAATGAACAAGAATTGACTAAAGTTTCTGTTAATTATTTGTTTTAACTGTATAATGTCTGATGCGAAACTTTAAGGAATTAGCGCACTTACGTTGAAATAACGCCGAGTTAGTATGCTAATCGGGCAAAAGATGCTCATTCCTGACCAAATTTCTACGTGGCTATCTTAGTTGAGTAACCATGCAACATCAATATCGGGCATATCAGTCGCTTCTGTACGGGCAGACCTGTGTAATACTGAAGTGGCCCGAATTGACAGACAAAGCCAATGGCGAAAGGGGCAGCCTGATAGCAAAAAGTGCAATGGACGGGGTTGCGAAGAGCTGAAGGGAGATAGGAAGCAATCTGAGATATTTAGGGGGAAAAACATCTTCCTTTGTTGTCAGTTTACAGATTGCATATAGAGAACCTTCTAAAAAAAATGATGTGTTTGGCAAATAATGCTTTGCCAATGAGAACAACAATGCATACCAATGTGTTGTTCTTCCGCTGCAGAGATTCTGTCTTTGGTGGCTGATCTGTAAGGTTGTATTCGACTAGTTGAAGATTTATGAACATACTAGTCCCTCTCCCAATATGTTTTGCTGGTTGCATGGCTAATGCAACCAGCGGACGTTTACCCAGAAGCCCTACATTATTGAGTTCTACCCTCCGTCCATAATAGCATAGATAAGTAAATAATGAATAGATGAGCAAATAATGAGTTACTCCGGTGTTCGCGCATGGAGCACTGCTGAATTGAATTCCTTGAAAGCGTTTAGCTTAGCTTTCAGTTTTCAGTATCAAAGGCTTGAAAAGAATAATTGCATGAAACTTTCCAGTCCAACTAAACTGTTCCAAGTAGACAGGTTATCGCGACTTGACAAGCACATAAAACAATATAATTTATTTCATGAGAGGGGGAGAATGCACACAGCAGGCATTTCGTTTGTAGAGGCCGAGTGTGCAACGGTATCTTAGGTGTTCTATACTATTTGTTCGCCTTATTGAATGAGCGATGTAAATACATTTTACCAGTTCAGAGAATAATCAGTTTACAGTTACAAGGCATTGCCGTTTTACCTTCAGCGGAAAGATTTAAGAGTTCTGATGCAAGTGGGCCTTTAAGATATATATTGTTTATTTCACCGTGATGTCTGCAAACCTCACAGCTTCACTGATGTTAATGTTATGGGCTTCAATAGGATGGGTGTTTTCCTTGATATTTAAGTGGCTTCAATTAGGTTGTTTCTTTTTATATATTATATTATTTACATTTGGTTAACCCGAAGATACAGCACTTTTAGGAAGGTGGCCGTGTGTTTTTGGACAGAATTGCTTTCGTTTTCGTTGACGAGCTGCAGGTTTGAGTTTTCTTCTAAAATAAAAAGCAGAAATTCTGTCAGTTAGCAGAAAATAACATCTTGTCTTCCTGATGGATGAAATTCTGCTGCTTTTGAGGCCTAGAGCAGCGTTATTTGGCGTTTCGTTGATTATGCATTGTCTTCAAACTACTCGGAGAAATTCCAGAGAAAGGAAATCCAGCCAAATGACTCAATGTCTAGCATCAGCGAACATTTGTCTTAGCTGCGTGGGGATTGTTGAAAGGTTTCTATCTATGACAGAGGCTTTGTTTTGGTTGGAACTCATTAGACGTCTTTGTTATGGGTTTTACATTATAAAGGGTGTACAATTTATTGTCTCTATTTGATAGAAGTTCTGGCGAATTTTCTCACTGTACATTTTAACTATATCTTAAATGAATGTTGTTTGATATAAGCTCCTTCGTGGGTCATTTGAATCATAAATGAAATGAGTCAATTCATGCTTATCCCAGTCAAATTCAAAATGCAATACTGATAACCCAGGTGGGCTCCATAAAACTCTCTGGAGATTCTGACTTGAAGGATTACAAAGGTTCTGTGCGCTTTCGCAACATCTTAGAAGTATGAGATTTGTTCTGATCGAAACCTTGAATTTCCTGACTGTTGTTGTGAGAAAGTCTGTGGAAACATAATTCCCCTTGTCGTATGTTCGTAAACTTGGATTCACTGTTCAAAAATAACTAGTACCTCATTTAAGGCAGGAATGAGGAGGTGTTTTTTTTTTTCATTACCAGAACATCAAGTTTCCCTCTCCTTAAAACGAAATGGACGCACAAATGAATAGTAACATTTATTTCTGTAGAGCCGCATAAATTCTTGATTGACAAGAGGTGAAGGCTTATTGCGAGTCAGAAAGATTGTATGGATAAAATTTGAATCAAATTATTCATGATCTTATTTCATAACAGCCCTGACTCGAAGGCTGACTTGCCTATTTGTGTTCACAATTCCAATGTCGAGAGGATCCTATTTTAATAGGCACGTGTGCAGCTTCCATCCTTGACCTCTGTAGCATAAGTTTACCGAAGCTAACGTCTAAAAACCTGTGACGCCGTACCAGTGAAATAGTTAACTTGAATTTAAAGTGCAGCGTAGTTTTTTTTGCGTCAGTTTTGAGCTGTCTTGAGACAATGTAAGCAAAAATATTGATTGATTGTTCCCATTTTTCTGTCTTTAATTTTCGACGGAAAAAGTTCAGTTCAGACAAAAGAAACAGTTAATTTTGGTTTTATTAGATAATTGCAAATATTTTTGATTACCTAACAGGTGGGGCAAGTGGACAGTCACTTACCGGCCTTCCTCCACTGAAATCGATTGCTGTCACTTAGGGATGTATAAATAATTGCCTCAGCATGCCAACGTGGACAATTGGAGTGCTGCGGTCTGTAATACACACTGGGGCTGAAATCATTGGCTTCGGATTTTTGCGTCAGTTTTGAAGCAGGAGTTACTCTGAACTGAAAACGTAGCTGAAATAAAATTATATCAACCCTCAGTAGAATCAATTCAGGCACAATGTGCGTGTTCTACAGTGTACCAATTATGTACCACAAACTCCCACAGCTCCTGTAATTAAATCTGAGCATTTTTTCTAACTGTGTTCTTCCCGTCGTGCACACTTCTTCGACGGAGTCCAGGAAAATCTAGCCATCAGAAACGTTAACAAAATGTCTTTGAAAAAGTAAGTGTGCTGTAAGCAATATCATTCCCGCGTTTGGAAATTTTGGTGCTGGGCATGAATTTTGCTGCAGTCATTTTTTTCTAACGCAAATAACAGGTGTACATTTTGCTACCAGGTGCACCATTTCTTGGTGGTTTCTGGCAAAATTAAACTATCTGATCGGTCTGACGGTTAATTAATTATTTTTGGTATTTAGTGTTGTTGATCAAACTACTAAACGTCCATAACTTACTCTCCTGAATAGCTTTCAACTCATTTTCTGAAAATAAATGGAGGCAGAGTTTATTCACGTTCATGACGATTGCAATTGCCTTCATACCGTAGTGAATTGTTCCAAGTAACATTAGTACGTAAAATAAAATAAAAAACAATGTTTTTTTTATCAGTTAATGGACGAATGATACAGAGAAGTTTTATTCTTAAGAAGGTAACGTTGGTGCACTTGGTAAAGGAAGCATTACATGGTCTATTCAATTAAAGGTTAGTAGAATGCATCAACAAATGTATATTCATCAAGAAATTCATGCACAATGATTATTTTGAAGAAATTAGAAGGCAGTGGTGATAGTCAATTGAATGGCATTTGCAAGCGTGTTCAACCATTGTTTCTGAGTGATATTGTTGACCAACTGTGCTAATTATAATAAAATTGTCACGACAATGGAATATACATTATTATTTTCAAATAAACAGACACACAGTGGAAATTTTCCTTATAGATAACAGTCGCAAAATGAAACTTTCTATCACAAGGAATTTCTGCCTTGAATGATATATGCCATTTATTTAGCGAAAACTTGTACGTTTAAAACAAAGAGTAATCGGTAGTGATTTGAAAGATGTAAGGCATCAATGGTGAGACACCAAACAGTTGAGAATATTGATTGATATATTTTGTAACTCTACCCTGAATGTGTTGGGAAGTATTAGCAGGTTATCTATTGCCCGACACACAAGCCTAAAAAAAAGGCAGGATAAAAAAAAGAGTGTAATTGCTGGCATGAAGCTCATTACAATGCTTATATTGGCAAAAGACACATCCGTTCGTGCTTATGAGAAATTTAGCTTCTTCTGTGATATATTCACCAAAAAATGTTTGATTGAAAAACAAGACAGATAATTGAAGAAGAGAATCACAATTTTGCAATTCACAGTGCACTTTGAAAACAAACATCATTTTAGCAAACGGATCTGTCTCAGCGTTTCGAATGCCATCTGACGAATCCGTTATGTCGAAGGCTTTATAAGCATCTTGCACTTCGATGCTTGTTCTTTTGTTAATACGAAGTGGACTTTTAAAATATGCATGTCTGCAAGCCAGCAGGTCAGTTGAATACACGTCACCATGGTTCGCCGTACAGTGTGTTGAGATTGCGTGTTTTATCCATGCGTATTCGCGCCAATATTGATGTATGTAATTTTGCAAAAAAAAATCAAAATCAAAGTATTCGTGGAATTATCCGGTAGTATGGAATTTGCTATATAGTGTCACACTGTCATTGACGTTCAATACAATTTAATTTAATCAGAATCGTTGCCAGGTAGGATTAATTATCATTAAGGATACAGACCAGGAAGTCATTTCCCCGAATAATTCAGAATAACGCATTATCTATCAGTAGAGCTGAAGTGGTCAAACCTGACCAAAATAAATAAATAAATAGTTCCTGTTGAGGAGTCAGAAGATGATCCAGGTGGCTTTGCGTTGTCTGCGCTTACAAATTCGAGGACGACAGTGAGCAGATTTCTGGGTTTGGAAATTATTAACCAGAATGTGTTTCCACAATCAAACCTACGTTTAAAATGCTCTCCCGACGGTGGCTCGATTAAAATGGAAGAAACAGGGAAAACGCCGTCGTATTTAGATGCAGGCCAGGGGCCTGACATGGTTGATTGCGTTGATGGCAATTTTGTCGTGGGAAAATCACGAGATCCTGTTCCCCAGTCCCAAATTGTTTTTATTTACATTGATTGAATCGATGTAAGGTGGATGTAGGAATGGAGATGCGCGAAAGCTTCGCAATTTCGACCGAATTTATTTAAGGGACATTTTTGTTGATAATACCCTCATCCGTATTTATTCATTTGGAAGTGCAGATCGTTTGCAGCAATAATGAGTCCATTAAACACGTGTGATCATGAGCAAAACAACCTTTCAGAGTCAAACGTAAGCAATCGGTCAACCAGTGACAAATAAACCCGCTTCATGAATTGAAATTCCAGTACATTCGCATTAGATAGATGTGTTAAAACAACCAGTCGACATCATGGATCCGTGCACCCTTGATTTCCAAACACAGTTGGGTAATATGTTCGCTTTGAATAACAAACTGAGCTCAGTATGAACACATTTACAAGAAAAGCTGTTGAAAAAATGTGTAGCATCAGAACGTCAATTAAATGTAGTGTTTTTTTTTACCAAGCAACATGAAATAATTGGCGATGTGGTCAAAGTCAGGATTGTGGTTTCTTGGAGGGGAAATTCCAGTTATTCATACACCCCTGTGTCTGTTGTATTTATTATAGATCCAAGTGCCTCTGGGTTTTTACTGCCGTCCATACCGGCATATTGATTTCCAAAGTATCAGTTTAAATGCTGAAAGATTGGAATATTTTGCATTTCAATCGTTCATAGCTCACAGACCAATGGTATGCTGCTTCAGTCGCGGATGAAGCGGGCAATGTCATTTTGGCCTTCAGAAAAATGACATATTTTTAGGAGTTAAAAAGAAATTGACGACAGTTGTTTCTAACATTACCGGTATGCTAACGTGGGCATTAGCAAAATATTTCTCTACTGAACCAACAAAGGTAGCTTTACACTAAAAATGTAACAGCGTTTCAAGATACACCAAATGTGATGACACAATATGCTCCATTATTGCATTTGCAGAAATTTGTTGCATACTCTCTTGGTTTTATGAAAGTACGAGGCTCTCTTCCTGACCTTTACCCCGTTATGGTGTTGCATAGATTCATAGATTCAGGTACAATATTTCCAATTGAAGAAATATGCAAAACCATGGAAATTACTTTAATAAATAAGCTCGTCATTTTTTTCTTTTAATAAGTCAAACACAGTTCTTTTTTCAGCGTGCGTGAATCATTGTAAGGTAGAATGTCAGAGAATTTTGAATTCATATTTATAGTCAATCGTCAATTGAATGATACCATTCTAGATTGCAACGATCGCGAGGAACGTACTGATAAGACTGACAATCAATCTGACTTTTTAAAGGCATAATGTGGATTCGTGATGACTAATGGTCTGTCACTCCAATAGGCTACTCCTTCCCTTTTATGTGGAACGCACATTTTGTGTGCAAGGTTATTCCGCTAAAATTGTATTCAATTCTATTCTTTTAGCACGATCCACAATTTGCTACAGTATGACTATTTTTTTTCTCTCTCCAGCATATCAACGGCTTGAGTTTCCTGTATTAATAGGACTAAATAATACGTGCACTAAATAGAGATTGAATGTGGTTTTATACCTAACTTATTTTCAAATTAGGGATGCACGGTCATGTGGTTTACTTCATTTGGGCTTATTTCAAAACGGCTTCCAATATCTTGACAGTTACATGTGCCTGTCGATGCCTCTTTAAACTAATGCTTAATTTCAGGTTCAAGGATCAACATTTGCTGATGAGTCCACAGAGAGCCAGTATTTAAAAAAACACACACACACATTGTGAAGCATACAACAAATGGAACAATGATACTTTAAACAGATGGTTATTGACTGTTCAACCTACTCAATTAAAAATTTGCAAGTGTATTACAGTTTCGTTGATTGTAAAAAAAAAGTAATTCAAGTTGTACTCATAACCAGCCATTATCAAAATTAAGGTGACAGCACAAATTTGCATTATGCAGCTTGAGAGGTTAATCCGGGCCCAGTGGTCTGACAAGAACTCTATTGATATGGAGATGCCGGCGTTGGACTGGGGTAAAACAGAAAGAAATCACACAACATCAGATTAAAGTCCAAACATGTTTATTTGTAGCAAAGGCTGCAAGCTTTTGGAACAGCCTGTCCCTTCGGCAGGTGGCGGGGAGTTCTGATCATAAAAAGGGCACAAAGACACAAAATCAATTTACATGCATAATGATTGGAATGTGAGTCTTTACAGCGAATACATTCTTAAAGGTACAGGCAAGGTGAGTAGAGAGAGCTTTAAGCACAGGTTAAAGAGATGTGTATTGTTTCCAGACAGGAAAGTTAGTGAGATTTTGCAAGTACAGGCAAGTTGTGGGGGTAACATGTAGTGTGACATGAACCCAAGATCCCTGTTGAGGAATGTTTCATGCGTGCGGAACTTGGCTATCAGTTTCAGCTCAGAAATCTTTTCACATTCAATTACTAAACACATGTATTTCACTTGTGAAATATTTTTATCCCTGTTGCACGTGTGCTGCAATTGATCGATGCCTAAAACAACAATAGAGATTTATAAATACCCAGATTATCTGATATGTCAGTGACTTCCCGGCAGAACAACATCGAGTTGATACAAGAAAGCACAAAACAAACTATTAAAGATTTCAGGAATTTCAAGAAAATGCATCATCAAATGTATTTTATGAAGGCAATTGCTGTGTTGACATTGATGACGAAAATTGTCAAAGTCACACCTGCAACACTTCGGCACCGGAATACGAATTGAGGAAGTTTGTTGAATGTGCCTCAATAACGTCACAGTAGCCCCTAACTTCAGAAAATCGATCTTTAATAACTCCCACTTGTTGAATCTGAACAACAGCATTTTTTTTTTCTCAAAGCCTGGGACGAGTTGATGCACATCATATCGTTTTATAATACAGCGGAGTGCCTTCATATGCGCATGAGAGCTGCGGTACTTCAGGTTATTCACTCTCTCTTCATGTATTGTCAGTACATATATTTGTTCATACATTTTAAAATCAAGTAAGATTTATCGCAAAGCACACAATGATGTTCTCACCAATTTCCGTCCTGGCCTGCTGTAAAGCTCGTACATCTGTGGATAGAAAATTAAGACGGGAGTTGTTTCCTCGTGTGCCGTCGGATTCAGTGCGAACATCATGAAAAATGACAATATCGTCTATTTCCTTTGGTCGGAAAATGAAGTTGTTCGATGTCCTAACTTATCATCAAAGGCCAAACCCATATTATCACATTTCCTGAATCGTTCCTCTTGACACAATCAGAACCTATGCATCCCCACTTCTTTTACTTTGAAAACCGGGACGCCATGGTTGTTATGGTGTAAAAGACAGTATATTCTGGGGATCCGAAATAAGAACAGGACGCTTCGGAAATGTAGGCGAGTTCAACGCTGTATTTGAAGACACAGACAAGAGTTAACCGAGTGTATTTTGGTTCCTTCCGAAACGAATTGCAACGTGTTTTCCATCTCCAAAGATGGCGCACCATCTGACGATGATGCAATAATTCCCCTTTTGCACACTGTGTTTAGTTTCCTTTTGTTCGGGGAATGTCAAAAAGGGATTAACGTCACGTTATCAAAATTATCAGCGTAGTGATAGCGGAAATAGAGAAACAGATTTCATTACATGCCGCGACAGAGTGGGTAACAAATGTGCGTTTATGTTATTTTCTTTGCGTTTTATGCAGTTAAGTGCTTTGGGGGAGATAAACCAAAATATTTTCTTCACCCGGTGACATCACTTGGAATGCCGAATTATGAAAAAAAGGAGCGCAGGACGTGCAGGGAAAATGTAACAGTTAAGATTCAGCGTCCATTTTTCTCATTAAATTTACATGTTTGCTCTTCAGCTTGTCTAATCTGCAACGCCAAGGAAGCAAAACAATCGCAATGATTCAGCCTTGTACTCAGTTACTCAATGATTCGGTAGTATTACACATTTTAGGCTCCCAGGATGAATAACTTATGTTCTTTACCCCCACATTGGTCTGTTAAGGTGAAGGCCAGCTTGTTACAAGGACGAGCAAAATAAGAGCATTTCGCAAGCAGTAATATGAAACATTAACAAAGATTAGTTGCAGTTGTATTTCAGATTGGAAGCGTAGGCACAGACCAGTAAAACTAAACTGAGCTGACAGTCTCTAACTAAATTGCAGGTGTTCCGTTACCTGAGAGCACTGCACTTGATTTTGTAATTTACGTCGTTATTAGGCCGTGCTTGTGGTGTGCTCCAGGCATGCCACTACCAGCTATCCTTATCTTTCAAAAGACTTGTTGCTTGCTAAGTCACAATTTTGCATTTTTGTTTGAAACTCAAAAGTGATTATCAATATCCTGGTTCTCCAATATAAATCAAGACAGTCTGTGGTAGGAAAATACTAATTCACTTTGAAACAACGATGAAAAAAAAAACGAGTAAAATACCATTGTTCATTGCGATGATCCGCATTTCTGTAAATGTCAAATTCAATTGAATATATTTACATTCTCGTGATTATGCAAACACAATTAAATGCTGCGAGGTGTTTTTTTTTTAACTTGCTTTTCCAAAATTACTAAAAATAAAGACGAGTTTGAAATTGTGTGCACAATTTTTGAACGCATAGAATTGAACAGAGAGATGAACCCTGTCTAGAAGCAAGCAAGAAATGTCTTTTTTTTTTCTAAAATCGTGTTTCTATACTGACGTCCATGAAAAACCTTCCTGCAAATACACAGTCAAAAAGGCTTCTGCAAAATAAATGCATATCTACCATGTTCTGATACCTGAGTATTACGGCATATTAAATCAGGAGGAACGCTCCAGATTTAAATTTTAAAATATATATCTGTGGTGGAAGACTTGTTTCTGTGAAAGTTAAAGTTAAATAAACAAGGCTGTCTGACCGGCCATTTCTTTCTCTTTTTTTTTGTCCTGCGTTCCTTGCATCCACGTTTTCAGGTAAGAGGGGAATATGAAGAATTGGAACAAAACATATGAAAAAATAGGAGATTTATAAACCGTAGGGTGGAACTCACGGCTGAAATTTAAAGCAGCAATTGTTACTTCAAAAAAAAAGTGCAGAATACATATATAACACGTAGCACCCTTATAAAACACTTTGCAAACATTTTGAGGCCCATTGGCTACTAGTTTGATCCCTGCTGAGATATTTGTCCAATCATTGACAAATTAAGGTTGGGCAGGATCTACTTACATCATCGGAGCAGATAGGTCCGGTAGATGGATCGACAGTGGTGTTTTGTAACCAAGAAGTCATTTGTAACAACAAACAGTGGTCATTTGCTGAAGTATCGGTCGTCAACGTATGTTATTATAAGGTACTTGAGAGAAAAATCAACAATGTTAAAGAGAGCTGTTGACTTTAAGAAGTTTGTTTTGACTTCGCGTGCAGTGTGGTACAGTGCCATGAGTGCAGATTCATTGGAAACTTTCACTAAAACGACGTGCGAACATCCAAATATATAGAGAATTATTGATTTGATATGATGGGGAAACAAGTGAACATGAACCGGACAGCTGAACCACTGCTTCTGATGAAAGCCAAGAAGTATCAAATTTATGCACCATGCCTTGAACATGTACAATGCATTATTGCGTATGTGCATGCTTAACAAAATGATCAATAAAACACTCGAAAATTAAAACGAATACATGGACGAAATGCAAACAACTTGAATATTATGAAAGGCAATCAGAAAGAGGGAAGAAATGTGCTTCACATTAAATTAATTTAAAAAGAAATGATGTTTTCGTTTATCTTGATAAATCCAACATTCCTTACTGAAGTACTTGGAATCATATCGTAGAATATGAAATGAATATGAATCCTACAGTGCATAAAGAGATCGTTCGTCTCACTGAGTCTGCATCGACGGAATTCCCACCTAGGCCCTATTCCCATAACCCCATGCATTAATCGTATCTATTCCCCGATACCAAGTGTCATTTTCTCATGGCCATAGCACATTTTGGAAGGTGGGAGGAAACGTGAGCACATCGAGGAAAACCACGCAGGCACAGTAAGACTGTGCAAAGTCCACTCAGACAGTGACCCAAGCCAGAAATCGAACCCAGGTTCCCGACCTGTGAGACAGCAGTGCCAGCTATGTGTCACCTTGTCGTCCTTTTGGACATTTTTTGAACATATTTAAATAATGTGAATATTGCATGCTTGAGAATAAATATGGCGAGGAAAAAAAAACAAAGTGCTCAGTAGACCAGTTTTGCACAGACAGCATATTTCTCATTTGGCCACTGGAATTTTAAAAAAAACTACGCTGACTGGCAGTTTAAACCTGACTTTTGTTTAATTTGTGGCAATGAATGGAGGTAAATAAATATAACTACAGACGCCCAATAAACATACAATCCGTTTTCTGAGTTAGCCCAAACAAATCAAACGCAGGTTTTGTTAAATGTTGGGCTAAGATAGAAAAGGACAGATTAGCCAAGCAGTTTCCTGCACTTCATATGTGTTCTTGAAAAGCAGCACATTCTGTTGTTTGTGCACGAGTATGTTTTGTGGCGGGTGGGGGATGGTATAAGGGGATTCACAATCGTCTATGTTCTAACATTAGTTAGAAGCATGTTATTTTTAAGTATACCCAGGAAAGTGAAAATACTTCAACACTCATCCGAACCAGGACTGTATCGAATGAAGGTTCATGCATCGAGATCAAAAAGCGAACGTGTTGCTGTTTATTATTAAACTGAATCAGGCGGAAACGCACAGCAAGTACACACGACGTGTAAATTTGAATATAACATCCCCAAAAATCAACAGCCGATAATGAGGAAAGAGTTAGAGATAAAATAAGGCATACCTAGACAGGGAGATGGGGAGAGATTAAGTCAAGGTGAGCCATACACATATATGTAAAGGGTCATGCGTACAGATTTAATTGTTGAAGCTAAATATGGTACCGGGGTTCACTGAATTATCTTCAGAAATAATTAATGTCCCCTATGCTTAGCAGCTTTGTTCACTTTTTCTTTTCTAATTTCAGAAGGGAAATTCACTCAACTTTATTGAATCCAATGTTTAGTACTTTGAAGAGAAATACTGTACGAAAGGATGTCAAGCATCTTGACAAAAACCGTAGCTCATTTATGGTCTGCGCTTCATGCCAATACTTTGTCGATTAATGGTTGAATGAAGGTGTCATTCCATTTCTCCACGATTACTTTACACCAGCAATAAGGATAAAATCATGCTCAATATAATTATGCAATGTGTTCGATGTGCTTCTGTGTAATGTTACACGTTTTCTGCTATTGTCACTTGGAGTACTGAACGATTGTCTCTGACATATAGGTGCTACTAGCTGCGTAGTGTCAAATATATCCCTTACCTGCATTGGTTTTGAATTGTTTCCATTCTACAAATCAATAAGAAAAACTTCAAGTGTGATGTTTAACAATATTTTGAAACTTGAAGCAATATTTTTTGGCTGATATGCTCCACTTGCCCTTCCTGTATTGTGATGAGGAACACCATTCATTCTACTTACCGTTCTCATGTGTCAACAGGCTTGTGCCTAAATGGTAAGTGAGTTGAACAGAAGACAATTGTGGACATGTTAAATTGAAATAGTGCGTCATATTGCAAGGAATACTCGTTAGTGCAACATTAGTAGTTTGAACATTGATTATGGCCGTGATGTTCTGCACTACAAAGCAAAAAGTGGTACTGTATAGCCAATACCCACCATGATCCTCGATGTCTTTGTTCAACAGATGGAATTCTAGAAATAAGAAAGAAAAATAAACAACCATATTGCCTGTTTTCTTTTGCGGATATGCTACGCGATTTTTGCTCTTATTACTTTAAGATCCCAAAAATCTGATAATAATGTGGATGGGAGTCATCGTGTCATTAAAAAAAAAACAGTAAATCACAAATAAAATGAAAAGTGAACAATGAAGGAAAATATTTCTGAAGCCTTGAGAGCGATTGCATTCCAGCATCACTTGTCTAATTCAACCGTGGAATGCGCGGG
>JARDVH010000121.1:7047893-7058492 GCA_030324005.1 Negaprion brevirostris | reverse complement strand
AATGTGGGTGCAGATTAGATGATCAATTCCCTCCATTTGCCATTCAATACCATGATTCGAATAGGATTGCGAGGAGGTAACTGACGGCATAAATGTGTGGATAATGCGCATTGACAATCAATGTTCCAGCAAACAAATGACTCAACAATCTTTGCTTTGACCACAACTACATGCAACTGGTATCATTTTTTTTTTGCCGTGAGATCTTCGCTAAACGAACAGATCAAACATGATGGATGAAAAATTAATTCAGCAAGGGCATATAAACCGTCTTATCAGTGCTCAAAATTAGTCTATTGACCCGGAAATGTTTGAAATATTCCCCATGATGTTAATGGATAGTTTTGATACAAGGATAACAATGGTAGCAATCCACATAATTGGGCAAAATATGCCACACTCTGTAGCAAACGTACGGGCGTTACCTTTCAAACAAAGTGTGTGTTGTGTTTACTGTACTGTTAACAATTTTATGGTAACATGTCGACTCAGCGGTATTCATTCAAAATATGCCCCATTAAAGAAAAGAGCAGGGTAGAAAGATGAAGTGTCCATTTGCGAAACGAGGCTGAAAATGTTTGCCAAAACATGAACCTTATTTGACATATAATCTTACGTTGATAAAGTTAGACGTCCTTGAGAGTATGCTACAAAGGACGTTAAATAACAACTTCAATGTTGTTGTCCATTTCGTGAGTTGTATTCGAAATGATTATCTTGTGTCCATTGGGATGCCTTTATTTGGGGAGGCCTTGATAGAGCTTGTACCGCTTCCTCTGTTATCCACCTGGGCATTGCGGCGAACCTGATTCAGCAGCCGACAATCAATCATTCGGACCATTGGCCCCGCTGCGCAATTTGTCCACCTGAGAAACCCGACTTTTCTGCGGATACTGGATTGAGAGAGAACGCTCACGTGTGTGCGCCTAACCTGTCGGTAACTTGGGCGAATTTAAAGGATATTTTTCCAGATATTTGATGTGTATTCTGTACATTGTCCACATTTCCTCCACATGCATGTAGGTGTGGACTACGGCTGGTCTATACGCCATGAGATTTGTTCTACATTTGGCGGCTTGCTCTTCGCACTCCTGGATCTTCAGGCGCCCAGAAACCTCGCCGGTATAATTAACTTACTGTTGACTTTCAACTTGATGTCAGACCGTGCCAAGAGTGGGCTCCTCAGGTATAGAAAACCATCCACGTTGTCCAGGGGCTCATCGTTCACGTTAACTGTTAGGGAAAATTTTCCTTTTGCAACAGCGGTCTTCGAGATTTTTTTTCTGTTTTTCCAAAATTTTGTCTGAGGACAATTCTATCACTCTGCTTGTTGACTGCATCACCTTTGACTTTGTAACTCGAAGTCTGAGTGCAGACATACACAAGCGTATTCTACGTAATAAAGCTCGATGCCTGCAGTGGAGTTTGTCTTTGTTCTGAACAGTTGGTTTGAACAGTTTTCTGCTTGCCCGCCAGATTAGTTCCACTCAAACTGTGAACTCCAAGGCAATGCGCTGGAGTGTTACAGCGAGGGAGATGTAGCGGAGGGTTACTGTAATGTTGTAGCAGTGTTTTACGCCAGTTTGCACGCGGATTGAGACTTTGGTGGCTCTGATGCTGACGGTCACAAGCACTTTGCCTCTTGTTCGGCGGTAGTCACAGCGAAGTTATGGAAGGTACACACCAGCTCTGGGAAGACGCGATTGAGGAGGGTGCTCGAAAATAACTTTCTTCTGGTGGGCAATTAGGAAACCTCTACCCAATTTCCGCAGTGTTTTCTGCATCATTTCAGAAAGATAACCACGATAGTTGCTTGTCTGAGATATATACGTTTCTTTTTTCATCTGGATAACTGTGAGAAGTTTGTGGAACCCCGTCAAGAGTCACAGTTCAACAGGTTTGAATAACACTGGGGTTCCGTGCCCTAATGTGAGTTTGAGAAAATTCATTAAGTCCAATCTATTCACATGGACGGTATACGGTGTGCAGGCTCGCCCACTTTTTTTTTACTGATCGCTGTTATTTTTTTAAGCGTCAGCGAAGTTGTTGTGGACCTGGAATATCGTAGCCCTGAGCAGAAGCTCGACCGATTTCCTGCGAGCAAACACGTTTAGTCATAACATGGGGTTACATGGCAAACGACAATCGACTGAACCGATGCTGGAAGCGAAATCGTTCGATTGTTTTTTTTTCGGAGCAGAATGCAGGGACATCCATTAACGAAGTAAGCTATCAAATAATTACGCGATGGAACAAAAGACGACAAAGACTTCAAACTAGCCGGAACAGGAATAACGTTTTAATGAAGAGACACAGAATCCAAGAAAGAATAAAACGCTTTTTCTTTCTAACTCATGTGCACAAGTTTTCGTGGGAATAAATGGAGTTGTTCAAGCAGCGATATCGAAAGAAGACAACTCACCGCTTGGAAAGGAGTAGTGATAATACGTTTGAAGCCACAGCAAGAGAGAGAGAGGACGAAGCGGATGTTCGTCAAGAACCAGGCGATGTTTAATGTGTCCATTAACAACTGGATGTGGAATGCGAACAGAACGAAGACAATACAAACCATAAAATGAGATCGATGTCCAGACATGTTTTGGGAGGCACATACATGTGTGCATGATTATTCAGTGACAGGGAAAATAAAAATATGTAAATCATCAAACAGGAACAAAACAAAGGCGCGTTGCATGGCACGCTTCTATCTCACTTCAATAGTGTCCATGGTACAGATGATTGGTCTGCAAAACAGTTTTAAATACCATCATGAAAACTGCGGCATTTGCATTTTATTAACACGGGCCTGGGGTACAACATCTATTTTCAATAGCAACCATGAAATTAGCAATGATGATAAAAATAAAAATAAAGTTAGTCAAATCACGAATTTCTGTCCCGCAGATGAATCCAGTTAGGGGAAAAGGAAGAGTAAAACTATGCATTGTATAATTGTTAATAAAAATCAAACAGTGGGCTTGAATGGAGTAGTTTAAACTGGATCGAATATCAGGGAAAGAAAAATAAAAGAAAGGAGAATACTGAATGTGTTATTAAAAATGGTATTGAGATTCAAAACAAAGGCACAAAAACGAACTGCACTTTATCTGAATGTTCGTAGCATTCGAAAAAAAAAAGCAAACAATTTGAAGTACAAATCATTGTGGAAGAGTACGGCTTGGTGATTATTACAAAGACGTAGTTACAGGCTGGACAGGACTGGGTGTGAAATGTCAATGAGCATCAGATTGTTCGGATAGACAGATAGGAATTGGTGAAGCTCTGATATTTAAGGATGACATCGGGGCGGCAGCGAGGGATGACATAGATCCTATGGAAAAAGTGTTGAATCCACTCCGGTGAAATAAGAAATAATAAGGAGAAGAAGTAAGTCATAGGAGTAGTCTATAGGCCACCAAAAATAATGCCGGGACGAGAAATAATCAAACAAATAACTGATAAGTGTAAATATGATATAAGAATTATCATGGAGGATTGCGATCTAAATGTACATGATCAAAACGGGTCGGCCAAGGGAAACATGAGGAGGAGTTCATAGAATGTCTCCACAATAGCTTCCTTGACAAGTATATACGGGAACATACGAAGGAGCAAGCTAACCTAGATCTGGCCCTATGTAATGTGGCAGAGGTAATTAGTGCGCTCACGATTCAGGATCCTCTCGCAAGGAACTATCAAAATATGGCTGAATTTAAAATGCAGATGGAGAGTGAGACGATAACATGTCTTGTGCTTAACGAGGAGACGACAATGGGATGAAGAAGGAGTTGGCTACTGTAGAATGCGAGACAAAAAAAACGTTATGGTGAGGCATTAGAAGAACAGTGCAAGACTTTCAGAAAGATTGTTCACAGTGCTCAGCAAATGTATATACCAGTTATTAGAATGAAATGCAGAAGTAGAGATGATCATCCGCAAATGTCTAAAGAATTAAAAGAGGGCATCAATTTGAAAGAAATGCTTACAAGGTTGCAAATATTAATGGGAAATAAATGATTGGGACAATTTTGAAGACCACCCGAAAGCCAAAAAAAAACAAGTGATATAGATTTTGAGGGAAAAACCAACACAGAATATCAAAAAAAGACAGCTAAATTTTCTGCAAGTACATAAAACAAAAAAAAATGGCTACAGTATATGTTTGTCCTTCATAGGATGAGAAGTGGGATGTGACAGCTGGGAATGAGGAAATCGCCGAGGCTTTGAATAGGTATTTTATGTCCGTCTTCACAGTGTAAAACACAAACAAAATACCAAAAATTGATGACAAGAAAGCAATGGCAGTTGCGGATCTAGCAGCTATCATTACCACTGAAGAGGTATTGAAAGGCAAGCTAATGGCACTAAAGATAGACAGGTCTGCTCGCCCTGAGGGAATACGTTCCTGGATAATAAAATAGGTGACAGGGGAAATAGTAAATACGCGAGTAGGAACCTGGAGTAGTTCCTGCAGATTGCCAAACAGCAAATGTGAAATCACTGTTTGAGAAAAGAGGAAAACAAAGGTGGGAAAATATAAGCCGGTTAGCTTAACTTCAGTAATAGGGAATTGTTCGAAACTACCATCAATGAGGAAACGACACGACATTTGTATATAAAATTTCCTGTTAGGGAGGCACAACATGGATTCGTGAAAAGCAGTTCATGTTGTCTAATCTAGTGGTAATCTCAGAGGACATTACTTGTGCGTTGCACAGTTGGAACCTGTATCTGCATTTGCAGAAGACATTTGACAACATGCCGCACAAAAGTGTATTGCATGAGATAAACGTGCACCGTGTTGCAGGTGATGTATCAGCGTGGATTGTTTAACGAACAAGATGCAAAATGAGCGAATACATGGGCGTTTCCTGGTTGGTGATCAGTGACTAGTGTTGGGACTCAGGAATCCGTGGTGGTGCAATAATTATTTACAAATTACATAAATGATCTGGAGTTGGGAACACGTGTAGCATGTCAAAATCCGCAGATGGCACGATGGTGATTGATACAACAAACTGCGCGGAGGACACGGAAAGTAAGCGCTGGAATATAGATCGTCTAAGGGAATGTGCAAGGCCATGACAGATTTAATTCAGTGTTAGTAAAAAATAAGCTCATCCATTTTATTATAATTGCTACAAAAAGAACTATTGTTGAATAATAAAAAAAAATGTAGTAGGCCTGCTATGCAGACGGATCTGGGTAAGCTTGTGCATACATCACAAAAAGCTGATTTGCAGGTGAAGCAGGTAATTAAGGAGGGATATGGAATTTTGTCCCTCATTGCTAGCGAGTGATGGAGTTTAAAATCTTGGAGGTTATGTTCCCGTTATTCAAGGTGTTAGCGACGCTACAGTGGGACTACTGTGTACAGTTTTGGTCTCCTTAATTGAAAAATGATATATTTCCATTGGAGGTGGTGCAGAACAAATCACTCGGTTGATTCAGGAGTTGAGAAATTTGCCTTATGAGGCGAGACCGTGTAGAATGGGAATATTCTTATCAGAATTCAGAAGATTGAGGGGAAATTTCATAGCAACATGTAAGCTTATGAAGGCAAGATGAAAAATATAGTCATAGACTTTGCATCAACAGGCCGGTGAAATTGGAAATCGGGGGGCATGACCTCAGTGTAAGATTCAGGAATTTGTTGTTGAGAGACGGCTTCATCTAGAGTTTTTGAATCCGAGGAATTTCCTGCCCAGTGAAGCAGTTGAGGCTACCGCTTCGAATATTTTCTGTCACGGGCAGATACTGAAGGAGTTCAGGGCAAATGTTAAAATGTATTGTTATCCTAATGTTGTGAGCATCTCAGACTATACGCTCTCAGCATCGTTATTAAACAATTGATATCATCTCCCTTATTGTCCATGTGGGCCTCGGATGATGTGTCGCTGCATTATATTATTTGATTTTTAGGTCATTCATGACATCCTGAAAAAAAATGCTGACTTTTTTTTTCCCTTGGTCTGATTGTATTATTGTTTTATTGGACCCCAACTGGTAACAAATCATAACATTCTTCCGCAACTGTCTTCGGTGTAATTCCGCTTAAAGGCGTGTATTCAGCAGTTGTAATGGACGCATCCATGCACGGAAATTGTTGTTGTTGTTGTTTTTCATTCGTCAGAAGTGGTCCAACACAATCTTTTGAACCGTTCTTGGAAAGTTCATGAGAAGCTGGGGCAAGAAGTTGATGTGCATGTCCCATTACAGTTTATGGTTTTGTTGACATGTGCAAATTCTTTTTACACAATTGCATTTGTGTGTCACAAAGGACAATGGGACTGTCTCTGTATTCGTATTACTATATGTGCACCTAATTGACTTTCAGCTGCTTTTCCTCGAAATAATTTGTCAATCTTCTCCCTTACTACAACGTAAAGCATCTTTGTGCATTGCCACCCGAATGAACATACGTAGACCTTGATTGGCCATGCAAGATATTAAGGAATACATCGATACGCAAATTTCAAATACACTGATGCACTGGGTGCCAAATTTGTTTCATGTTTCATTACCTTGTTGAAATACAGCCTCGTTTTTTGAACGAAACACATCAGTTTCATTATTTCCTTCCACTTCATCTTCATCAATCCCACTAAAGATGGAGCAGGTTAATTGCTTCTCATTGCCCTTAAAATACGTTACATACGTCTTCCCGTCCACCTGTTTCATCTTACTCACATTGATATCGTTAAGAAACAATCAAAGAACAGTCCAGGATTATGCAACTGCATTTTTTTTCTATGATGTGAATATCGAAAGACTGTTAAACTACAGGCGGCATTGCTGCAATCTTGAATACACTATCACATTGCACTAATATAATTTGAACGCCTACGTTCATCAATGTGCCTAGCTATCAGCTAACGTCTTCTTTAAATTGCACTTTCGCTAGATAAATACTGCTACATTTTCTACGAACAGCACTGATTGAAATTCGTTCCTGTAAAATTCGATCTGGACAACAAATGTGTACATTTTCTAGTGATGTTAGAGATTAATTATTCTATTATCTATAATAATAGGGCCATGCTCAAACATTCCGTTCCGGAAATATGAAAAAAAAGGTTTCCTTCACAGTGCATAAGTATATCAACCACCATAGGTTCAAACTGCCGCTGAACAAGTTGTGCCCTTATTTCCATAAATCCTTCCAATCCGAATATATTTTAGTTTTCCATTCTGTGTAATGATCTTACGTTTTTTTTCATATTACACTCTATCTAATTTAATATTCGATTCCTTATGTTTCACCACTCCAAAGGGATTGCATTCCGATTCCCTGAAAACAGACTTTGCCTGGCCTAATAATTACAAAAGAAGCATACAACATTCGTCATGCCGCGTGTGCAACAGTACTATGTGTTGTATGTGTCTGTATTGTAAGCATAATACTCTTTCGAACTTCTAGTTCCACCTTCTCTTCCATTCCTTCCTTTTTGTCCAATTATCTTGTTCTCTGACTTTGATTCTTATTTTATTTAGGAAGACATTTTGTTAACTGAAATAATATGTTTTGATGAGCAAGCTCTGCTAGCTGCCTGAGTTCGACAAAGTTACTCTTCCACATGGCTCATTACTACTAACAGAAGTTTTTTTTTTATCATTATTTTTTCAGCGAACGAATTTAACTAAGTGCCTCGGATATTGCTTCTACCGTTGTTATACTTATCCGCTTAGCAGAATCATTCTGTTTTAACCATTTTCATTCAATATAAATCACCTCAGAACATTTTGAAATGAAAGCAGGAGGTGGTCTCAATTTCCAGAGTACTCAATCATTCAGCTGTTTTCCAAACATGAAGTCACAAATACTTCAAAGGTGCATAGCTCTTTTCACTGATATTATGCATCCATCAAATGTATTTCGATTCAACTTCTCAAAATTGACGCATGCATTTGTTTACGGATTTTTATGCATGCTCGAGCCCTTGGAGGCAAACGTTCTTGATTCTTTATGCTTGTGCACAATACGAGGTACACCGAAGCGGAAATCTTAAGATTTCCCTGACGACCACCATATAAGCATTTAGAAAAAGAAACTCGAGCTCCGTATTCTATACGTCAAGTACTCTGAAAGTAATTTCCACAAGTGGCAATTATTATCTCACATCAATCTCTTGCAATCTAGGAAGCAAAATGGTGGACGTCAGTGGTGCATGTTTCCTGAATGAAAATTGTTGTTGCTGCGACGGGATCGATAACATCTGCATCACTCAAATTAATGTTCAATTTGTCAAAATTCCAGATACTCATGTCATTCTCTCGTCAGATACTTAATTATTAATGTCTATGATTGTGTTCCGAATGTTAATTGATAACTTTGAAGAAAGAATTTGGATTTTTTTTTGCAATTTATTTCATCCCTGCAGAAACAGTGTTTGATTTCTGCTATTTTTTAATCGCCTATGCGTTAACCTACATCATTGCATCATACCATGAGTCGTTCCCATGAATGAAGCAGACCTATCATGAAGATGTTGTGCATTTTTGAGCAATTTCGTTGCATATTTCTTCTTGTTGAGATATCCTGTTATTGATTTCAAGGCGGAACAACTCAGTATGCAAACGTTTTCATACTTCTGCAGCATATGATTCGATGATTCCATTTATGCTCCCGCTGATGTTTTGTTTTGATTTAAATGTTGTTATTTTTCGCATCTTTATCTTGTTGCTAACAAAATGCAAAGTGTGCATAATAACCATTAATCTGTTGCCATGTCCACAGAGAAAAGGAAGTTGCAAGAAGGTAAAAAAATAATCAACACTTATATGGATCGCTGTCTGGTTTCAGGAGAGTGTGACGAACGATAACGACTGTTACGTGTTTAGCTACATATTTTTTCTGCAGGGAACGAATATATTGATGTCAATATAATCAGGGTTCAGTACTGAAGCTGAACATTTTATCTGTTGTCCGTATCGATTTATGAACATCTTTGAGGGAAGCTTATATTTCACACAATCTTTCGAGGACAACAGTTTTGTTAACACTTAATTTCCCATCATAGTAAGCGTATAATGGCGACGAATTGAATACGTATAGGGTAAGAAAGTACGATTACCTTGGTAGGGTGGGCTAATGATGAGAGATGGCGTCGGTCGTATAGAATGTTTCTCCTGATATGCGGATTAATATTTTAGCTTAGAAAATGTGTGTTCGTTGCTTCGTTTGGTGTCTTCCAGCTGGCGCAGTTTCATCCATCACGAATTCAAAATAGGTGTTTTTGCCTGAGCAAAGGGTCAAATCCTGCAGTAAACGTGGACCTTAGTAAAAGGGGGTCGTCAGTGCTTAGGTTCCTCTGATGTTCCTCTGAAAAAGGAGTTCGAATTCCAGTGGAACCGGGAAACGTAAAGAATGCGATGATGAACTGACTTTTTTTTTACTCGAAGCATTTAATTCTACTTGTGGTTGGAATCTGTCGTCTTTTAAAAGTATATAGTTTTTAAAATGTATATAATTTTAAAGGACTCACAATCAAATTTACTTTGTGATGTTTGCAAATACCGATTGAAATCATTTGCAGCCATTTATATTTGAAACGCAAATGAGTCTGCACAGAGCCTTTGAAAGAAGGCCACCCATGAGTTGTGCTGTTCTGATGGCGATCTCTTCGTAATATGTTGGCGAAAATGTGGCATTACATTCAGTGGGAAAACACAGGCCTCCATACATGATACAAGCAGTCAGAATGTGTTTTTTTTTGTGTGTTTTGACATCTTATCCTGGGTCTGTGTTGACTGTCCTGGAAAGCCACGAAGTTCAATGCTATTTGGTAACGATGACCTTGGATTAAAGATGGGTTCTGAATCCGTCTACGGGCGGAATTCACGAGATTAATTCTAAGTGGGAAAGTTTCGGATCTTGCTTTTGCTTGAGTTTTCGCTGCTATTCTTATGCAATTAGTCACTGAATAAGTGTTCGGGAATGCTTCGAGGTGTTGAAGGCAGTGGGCTGGTTATAAATCGCCACGCAGCCATTAGGGGGAGCTAATGTGAATGTGCAAATATCCAATTCTGCAGATTTCCCATACAGACCGCAAAGGTCAGACAGACACAGAGCTGTCAGATCCCTGCTACTGCAGGCGGCTTCAAGCAGCTCTCTTTCAAAGTCCAAATTTTCTATTTGTTATTTGTGTCAATGACTTGGAAGAGGGGGGCTGAAGGGTGGGTTAGTTACTTTGCTGATGGCACCAAGATTGGTGGAGTAATGAATGAGGTGAAGGGCTCTTGTAGGCTGCAAAGAGACATTGATGGGATGCAGAGCTGGGCCAAAAAGTGGCAAATGGAGTTTAACCCTGATAAGTGCGAGGTGATTCATTTTGGTAGGACAAACTTGAATGTGGAGGACAGGGTCAACAGCAGGGTTCTGAGGAATGTGGAGGAACAGAGAGATCTTGGGCTTCATATCCACAGATCTCTGAAGGTTGCCATTCAAGTGGATAGAGCCACGAAGAAGCTTATACTGTATTAGCATTTATTAACAGGGGGTTTGAATTTAAGAGCTGTGGGATTATGCTGCAACTATACAGGACCTTGGTGAGACCACATTTGGAATATTGTGTGCAGTTCTGGTCACCTCACTATAAG
>JARDVH010000121.1:6950362-6960714 GCA_030324005.1 Negaprion brevirostris | reverse complement strand
ATCATAAATGAATGCAAAATGATTACTATTTTCTTGCCAGTTACGGACTTCCACAGAAATACAATATAATCAAGATTCAAATTTTACATCATTAAGAAACATCACCTACAACTTGGAAGAAAAGTAGTTGAAATAAACGACGTAATATTCAGAATCAGATGGAGTGTCAGAAGAATTGCAAAACAAATTACAGACCATTCTGAGGGCTTCCAGTCAAGATTGTCTGAAGATTTTTTTAGAAGGAATCCTACGGTTCTGTAATTTGTAGGTTCTGCAATTGAGCATCCGTCTAATGTATCAAACATATTTAGCCCTGTAGAATTTTTTTTTTCAGTCACGAGGAAAGAGGATCGTTTACGTTAAACCTGGAAGAATGGTTGGGTCAACTTTCTGAGAGGCATTATTAGCCTATGTGTCAAACGTTAAACAAACTTTAAAAAGGCTGGCGAATTCAGAAGAATGCAGATAAAAGCGTCAAAGAATGTGATGAAATTATTGGAGCAAAATGAATCAAAACATCACTGCTGTGCTAACGGGGATAAAATATTAATTGTATTTCCAGTGATAGATGAAGCTGAAAAAGTTTAGTTTTAGTCGGCCTTATCAAATCGAGTGGGGATTGAATGAGGTGAATTGTTGGACAAGAAGGCCAGATAAAAGCACAACTCAGAGTGTGTGCCGTCAGTAAAGGCTCAGCTGACACGCAGACAGGAAAACAAAAAAAAAACAATGATATGTTAGTTGTTATAACACAGAATGAGCCAACAAATCCAGATGTTTCTGAAATTCACACTGCCCAGTTTAGATTGGATAATTATTAGTTAATCAAAACTGTGGACATATAATTGAATTCCATTCCAAAGGAATATCATAATGCTATCTGATGGAACAAAGGGAAGCAATTCCATCTGATCTAGAAGTAGACAAATGTTTTGAATTGAACAATATTTTATACACTGCATACATTCTGTTGCATGGGCTCAGAAGGAGAATCTGATGTTTGTTTGGTCTGACTAAATACTTTCCTTTACAGTGGTTCAGAAGGAGAGTCTGGCGCGTGCTTATTTTGAGATAAAGCAGCGGCAAGTTTCGATCAAACTCTAAGAAATACTGATGGATAGTTACAGATTTTTGCATGTGGGGACATCGGACGAGGCAGAAGAGTGCAATGGAAAATTGCTGAAAGCAGAAAGTAGAATCAATCACTTGGTAAGAAGGGCCGTACGTTGTGGACAGACATTCAGGTGTTCTTTCCTTGATGCCTTCTTATTTTTTTTCCCCTGATAGAACTTGCCAAGACAAATGCAGGTAACAACTACAGGAATAAATGATACTTCGGTGTGCAGTCGATCGACGAGGGCGCCTTTACATTTATTTCCCACTCTGCCATCTGTTCAGGAAATGCAGTTAACATTTATTTAAATTGAACTTATGATAATGACACAAGGAAGACTGGAGTTGAAAGTCTGTGACTTTGTTCTAATAGATTACATGATAATTTTCTATATTGATCAAACATGGAATGTGCAGCTATCAGGTAAAACCATTCATCTTGGAAAGGCTTTGTTCACAGTCTGGCTTTTTTTTTCTTTTCAAATTTATTGACACGTTAATGCGTAATGTTTGTATCAAGTGCAGTCATTTTATTAAGTTACATAGTGCTGAAATCCTGGAGTGCATTCAGTTCCAAGTTCCATCTTTAATAAAGTAATAAAAATAGCCGTAGTCGTTTTGCAACAAATGTCTAATGATCTCTGTTCTTCACAAACGCCAATGTGTTTCTGACACATGCTGCTATATGGATACACTCCCAGAGGCAACATGCTTTGTTCAGATGATAACAACACATGCTAAATTAAATCCGTTTCCTGTTTTCAAAATCCCCTTCTGATCCTGATGCAATGAAGTTGTTTCCGTGAACAATATCGATTCTATCATCGATAATTTAAATATTTTCCCAATTTTAATCTATGGGGATGTTTCAAAATATGTTCTGATAACGCTTCCGTTAGGGATCTTTTCTTCAACTCGGCAAATAACGAAAACTCTAAATATCTGTTGAACTTTACGAGCAATGCCATCCTCATTCTGTTAAAATGTTTTCCATTGTGCAACATACTTCGCTCCTTCGTATTTCTGCGTCAACATAAGATGTTTTTACTCTCTTCTGTGATGAGACCAAAGCTTCATGAACAGTCATTTTTCCCCCCAGCGGTTATTTCCTTCAACTACACAGATATTAGAAGTTCCCAACTTATAACTGCCACATGAAAGATGGAATTTAAGAGGTGGAAACTAAAATAAACGAGGATGCTAGTTTGCGTCTGAAGAATGAGCTTAAATTGTCCATTTAAATTTGAAACGTTGGAAGAGTAGATGCTGATGAACATTACAATTTGGAAATAGGAAGAGAGGAACTCCATTGGTTTGCTGGTGTTACCAAACAGCTAACTCTGAACAAACAACAAAACAATTACTTATGAACTGTATTTTGAACAGCCAAAAAAAAAACTCAATAACGGCCTTTGTGTCGATTGGTGTTCCACTTGAAATGAAAGAATGCCAGTAATAATATTCTATGTTTTACAAAATTCTGTCTTTTTCTGACTTGCACGCAACCCTAATGGTTTTCCGTTCAGTAGGTTAAGTACAAAGTGTATTTTGATCTTGCTTCCTCTGCCTTGTCATTGCATCTCATGTCATTACCAATAACTAAATACTTTTTACAGTTGTGTGATTAGCAAGGAGCTTCCTTGACATACATGGCTGCACCGCATCCACAAACTTTTCAATATATTAGAAAACCGTTCTTTTCAAATTCGTTTTCTTGATTGGAACTGTCGTTCGTGCCAATATTCGGAACTGTTTCTAAGCTTATGGTGTGTCACTAACATGGGACAGCAGTAATACATCACTAATCTCAACAGCATCGCTAATGATTTAACTATCTGATGATGCCATGTTTTCCTTGTATAAATATCTTAAGCATGACCGAAGTTTGATTATTGTTTTGGGCAGTAGTCCATTTTATTTTGCCACTGGGATAAATCAATTTCCAGTATCAATTTTGGATTTGTTTCTGCCTTTCAGATCATTGAATCATAAAATTCTGCAGTGTGGACGGAGGACATTCGGCCCATCGAATCTCCATCTACGACAAACAATCACAGGCCTGATCCCATTAACCCGTGGTTTACTTGATTGTTCCCCCGCACACGAAGGGACAATTTAGCATGACACATCCAACTAATTTGCACAGCATTGGGCTGTGGGAAGAAATTAGATTGCACAAAGGAAATCCATGCGGATACGGGAGAATATGCAAATTTCACACAGACAGTGACCAAATCGGGATTCAAACCGATTTGGTGCGAACTACTGCGCTACCTTTGATTGCTGCCGTCTTGCGTACAAGCACAGCATCACTGAATTTTGATGTCCAAATTCGGATATATTTTGACTATAGAAGTGATTGACAATACGATTTGAAGGGACGAAAAATAACATTTAGATTATGCAAAATCGAAACGCATAATGCAAATGAGTTATCCTGCCAAAAAGTAGAAAAAAAAACGCCAGAAGTAATATTGCAGCGTCTGGATGAACGACCCAAACTAGCCTCGAAAATTAATGTTGTTTTGAGTATTTAATTAAACTTTCGACCAATAACATATCAAAGAATTCTCTGCTGCTACCAGTTAAAAAAAAAAGGGAGGGAAGAGATTTTGGAAAAAAATGAATTAGCTGAAACAATACTTATCAAATATTGGGCAACATGTAGAATAATAACACTTCAGCCAAAAAAGAAGTCTTGCTAAATTGCACAATGATGCAATTTAAAAGCGTGAAACCAGAGGAAGTAGAAGCAGCAGTAGGTCATTGGGACGTCTGATTATCTTCTCGAATTCATTGTCATCATAGCTAAAGACAAAATTAGATTTCTTGATGCTCCCTTCTCCCCATATCCCCTTATCATTTTCACTCCCGGAACTATATCTAATCACTTCTTGAAGCTAATTAATTATTTGGTTTCAAGTAAATTATGTGTCGATGAATTCCACGCATTCATTATTCTCTGAGCAAAGTAATTACTCTTCATTTCTGTTCCAAAACGGTAATCCCTCATCCTCAAATTCTGACAAATACTGATGGATTTTCCAACCATTAAGAACATTTAATGTGATCGTACTCCGCCAAACCATATTAGAAATGTATGTGTTTCTTTGAGATGCGGTGTATTCTTCCAAACAACCTGTCTTATTCTCGCATATACACCGCTGTAGAAATTTTCAACAGCAACCGAAGCACCAATGTTTCATGTGACGTGCATTGTAAATCCTGTTTCTGTTTTTTGTAAGTTTTTAGGACATGGACACCCCTTCCTGAGCCTGTGTTTGTTATCCAGTCCGAATTGTCCGAGATAAATCTGGCTTTCTATGCCATTTCAAAGCTACTTAAGAGTTACCCACATTTCTTGGAGGCTGGATTCTCATTTAGGCCAGACTTGGTAAAATGGCAGATATCTTCGCTAAGGGATTTTTGTCAACCAAGGGCACTTGAAAGTGGTTTTAAGGCCTTCAGTAGATTTTTTTGCTGAATTATAATCCATATCATCCAGGGCCATAAGCAGATTTTCCTGGGTCAGTGAATTTCTCGTCCACCAAGCATACCACTCAGCCGCGCCTTCCCCATGTCACTATTGAACAACTGCCGAAAACATTGACATGCCCAGTTTGGCAGCACATGAGGTGATGATGTTCAATCACAATGCTGCAGATAAGATTGACCAGCTTCGTGTTTGGACTGATTGTCCTCAGCGAAATAGGGAAAATAGCCGTGTTAGGACTTTTCGCCCAAAAGAGCGACGGTAAATGAAGGTTGATCATAATGACTCTCATTTGCACATTAACAATAAAAACAACAATTTTATATTAATGATAATGATAATTTTCTAGCGCGGTTCCTGCTACTACCTGGCATTGAAAATAATCTGGATAACTTTGATTATACATACAGACGCGGTATTTAACCACACTGCTGAGATCCATGGAAGCAACCTTAATTCTCGGGAGAAAAGGGAAAGGCGTTTCGTTTAATAAGTATTAATCGTCTGCCTGGGGTGGGGTGGGGGGGGGGGGCGTTGTAGGACAAAGAATTATGGCCTTTTTCTGCATTTCACAAAAAAAGAGCAAGTTTAACAAGTTTAATTATACGTTGCCAGCCAAATGTGAAAATCAACATAAAACAATTTGAGAAAAAAAATGGAAATGTTCCTTTAAAAATGTAAAAAAAACAAAGGCCTTGACAGTAATGCTTCGCAAACTTTGAAGTCAAGTACTGAAGTATTTAAAAGACGGTCGGGAGAAGATAAACATAGAGTTTGGGCAGATCAGAGGAGTCGAATCATAGACATCGTTCAAAAATGAAACGTTTTGACTGGAGTTGAGGTAAAATCTACAATGTAACGTGAGTGTGAGGGCGTAATTTAAGAAGAACATTAAGTAAGCCTTTCAGATAATTGGATACCGCTGGTAACAACTGAGTTCACACTGATACTACAAAATAGTTCTGTCATTTGCTATATTGTTGCACATGCGATCAATGCATGTTGGTTTTGATAGCGTGAGGGTTCAGGAATGCTCTGACATTTCGATCTCAGATGACATTTCACATACAATTTGGACACACCAATCCGGCTGAACAATTTTGGCTCAAACAAGATGTGTTCTGTCATTGACTGCATCTTGGTCTTCAGGTCAGAAGCCCGCGCGAATCTTTCTGCAGATATACCGCCCCCACCGATGGACAACATGAAAGTGACGCCATGATACCCATTACAGATCATTAGCAATTGCCAGTATTAGCATTCATTGGCACGAACATTGAATCAAAAATAAAACAATCAGATCGTTACACCGTGACATAAGTCTGTTGTTTTTTTTTCGTTTGGTTTTGTGTTTTTGTTGTAAGTGTTCTTTCAATCAGGTCTTGTTTTGCGGAATTTTTGCTGTCGATCAGCATGGCTCGAATATTCTGGTCAAATTTGTCTCCATTGTATCATTTCAATGTCCTTTGATATTCTCAAACTGAAGTTTTTTTTTCCAGTTACCAATTCACTGCCTGTTTAAAAGAAAACGTGTTCACTAAATACGCATTTGATTTTTAATTTAGCTATGATTCAGAGTTGTCACTAGAAAAATAAAACGTCGGGACACCTTTGTTTGGGATGCTGGCACTTTCATACATTTTTTCATGGGTGCAGCTGTCGGTATTTTATATAAAATCTAACTATCACACCGCATCACAAGTGAACTTCTGCAATGAGGTATTCAACCGTGGGAAAAAAAAAAACTTTGCACTGCACACCTATTATATTTTTCATGCATCATCGCTGCTTTTGTGTGCAATCAATGAGTTAATGTATTGTGACCTCAAATGACCCAACGGTATCCGACGATTGGCTGACTGTCATGCATCGTTATGTCACCATTGGCACAGTTGTCATATACCATTATCAATGTATATTGCAAATTCGGTCTCTTATTTATATTAACTACGATGAACCATATAATTATGACTACGTTTATTTTACTCGGCAGAACTTACAAAGACAAAGGATGGTACGCAAGGATATTTAACGATGTATTTGAATGTGTGCCCTGTCGAATAAAACATGTTGTTTCGTTCAATAATTCCTCCACCTTCACAATCCAATTCAAAATAATTTGATGTGTCTATGTAATAATTACTTGTAGAAGAAGAGGGGTGATGATCTTATATTCCCCCAACGAATGTGAAGAAACTTTTAAATTTAAAGAGGTGGAAAAATAGCCGGTGACGTTCTGGTTGATGAGAAAATGCCAAATCTCTTTGAAGAGCTTACTTGCGTGGGGAAAGCTCAGTAGTGTGCCATGGAGACCAGGCAAAAAATGTTAGAATTTTTAGATAAACAGTGATGCATCAACTTTGATGGTGAGAGGTGTGGAGTGATATGGTTGGCTGGAGAACTTCCCGTCAGGCTGTTAATACATGGTAATCAGGGTGCCAACAGTCGTCCTCCATTGAAAACATGTCGGCAGAGAGTCCAGCGAAAATTGATGACGTGTTGGCAGGATTAATAGAGAAATGATATTGTCCAGGTGAACTGTTTATCTTGACTGGCGATACAGCTGGATCACAGGAAGGAGTGATCCCTGGTGCGGTTGAAAAAACAGTGGAAAATCAAACAATTGAGTTGTTAAATGACTCACATTTTGCGCTTGTTCCTGATTGTGTCATAGCAAAGAGTGAAGATGAAGGCGAAGTTCATTTTGAGAATGCAATTCTGATCAGAGAGTTGGAAAAGGAGACAGGTGCAGGACGATGTGGACCTTTTTTTTACAACAACTTAGAAGAATTACAAGATTAACATGTAGAGATAAAGCGTCTATGTGCACACCGGAATGTTATTACCTTAAAATTATGTTTTAATTAATAAATTGAAACATTTCCACGGTTGGGCAGATGAGCAACTGGCCAACGTTCATTGAGTGGTATTACTAGTGTGTTATGTAAATGGTTTTCGCGGCTAGTCCCTTAGGTGGCAGTGAGAAGTCTTTTGGGAGTACGTATTCAAACTAAAAAATATATTCGCCTTGGCTGCGTGAATATGTGATTGAATTCCTTTCCATTCACAACATTCATACAAACTATTACAAGACCTCGAATCGTGACAAAATCTGTACACCTATTAGACATTCTAGTATTGGAGGAACCCTTTGAGCAAATTCTTATTTGGTTTTGTAGAAGAGCGCTCTGAAACAAAGTGTGGAAATCAATATCTACTGACGATGACGCAAGTATCTACTGGAACTCCAAATGTTATTGCATTGCAATTGCACAGCTTTAATTAATTTCGAGGAGTTATTGGCCGGGTTTAATAAATTATGAGCCACAGTTACGTGTTGGTAATCAGGGAAGTTCTGGCGCATCTGTGCTGAAAGAACGCCAATTCCGAACCTCTGAGGTTCTGAAAGCTGGAGGTCCTGAAATCCCAGCCACCATCCTTACGTATTTACACTGTTGTGCTTTGGCCAGCTGCTGCTCATAGAGGCAGCAGAAATTATTTTGGGTGTTTTTTCTTGTGTGTGTGCATTATTTTAAAATTTTGTTTCAGGTATATGTAAACAAAGATGAGATATTTTGCTTCAACTTTATCGTGACAACTAATTCTAGTAAAACAAGTTTGATCATGCATATGGATGGTCACAAGTGTCTGGGATGAATTTAAAAAATGAGTTTTCAATATACATTAAGCGGTGTTAAACCCTTGTTTTGGAGCTACTCTATTGCAACTTTTATCCTTGTGTAACTTGGCTAGTTCAAACGCATCAGGAAATTGTACCCTTAACGTGGCAATTGCAAATCCGCTGAAAGCTGACGCGAACCACGTGTTGCAGAATGCTGTCAAGCTCGACAATCTGGAGGCATTGCCACCCACAGTTGCAACATCTCGCTTGCATCTGATTCTTAACGGAAGTTGTTTTTAATCCATTGAGGTCAGCATGAAAGGGCCAGGCTACATATAAAACCCAAACCCTTCGCTATCTATTTCCCAATCCCCATCCCATTCTTCCACCAACTTTTCCCCTCGTCCCACACTCGCTTTCCGAACTTCACCTCATTACAACAATTCCTCTTCTCTTTGAGAACAAGGAAAATAACAGTAGAGCAGAAGAACAGGCCATCCAACACCAAATCTGTTCCCTCGCAGATGTCTTTCAAATCAAATATTTTCTTGCCTCTATGGTGTCTATGTCCCTCATTTCTCGGCTAATCAGACATCTATTTCTGTACCTCTTGAATATTGATATACAATCTGCTTCCAGCACCTCCACTGGCTGCACCTTCCAGGCAGCCACCACTTTCTGCTTGAAAAACCTCCCTCTTGCATCTTGTTCGAACTTTTTCCTCGCGCTTTCAACCAAAGACCCGAGTAATTAACCCTCTTGTTTTGGAAAAATGAACTCTGACCAAACATGTCATTAACTTCAAACCTATAACAGGTCGCACCTCGGGCACGAAGTTCCAATGAAACAACAACAACAAAACATAAGTTGTTCAGACCATCCTCAGACCATGCAGCATGTTTTGAAAAATCTACTGAACTTTTTCCAACGTATTAGCAATCTTCCAGCAGCGTGCAAACCTAGAATTGTCCGCAATAGCCTACATGCGGAGAAGCGAAAGACTCATACTGTGTCATGATTTTGTAATTCCAATCCTCAATGTCCTGATGAAGGTCAGCATGCCACATCCCTCCATTACCAGCTGCCCACCTAATCTGAAATCTTTAGAGCATTGTTTGTCTGCATGCTTGCATCGCTTTTTATGCTAATATTTCTAAGGCCTCCATCACTTAATGCTGACTTTCCTTCTGTGATTGACTTTCCTAATCTCACTTGTGCAGGTCAAATTCCATCTGTCGTCGTTCGGCTTAATTCTCCAGCTAATTTATTTCATGGTGTATCTTCAAACAATCATTCTCACTAACCCCTTCTCTCCCAATTGTTATCATCTGCAAATTTACTAATCAGGCCAATTACATTTCTGGTATTATGATACTAGTGTTGTATCCATCTTACAAACTCACCGTGTATACCATCTGTATCAGTCTGCCAACAGGAACATGACAGAAGGCATTAACTGGGCCAGGCACACAACATCCACTGCGCTGCCCTGGTCATTGTTTCTTGTCACTTCTTCAACTATTTCAAGCATTTTTTTTTGTGATAACAGACCTTCCTTTCAGAATGCCATGCTGAATATCGCTGAAACTTCTATTCCCTTCCAGATGTGCAGTTTTGAAGAATTTTTTGAAGATTTTTTTTGAAGAATTTGCTTCAATAATTTCTCAACCACTTTCGTAATCCGAAATGTTTCTTCTGTCCATTTAAACAGAGGAACATTATTAGCTAAACTTCCATAATCTGGGATCTCGCCCCTGGCAATGGTGAACGCAAAGATTTTGGACAAGGCCATAGAAATATATTGCCTCACCTCTTTTAGTATACTTGGGTCGACCTTATCTGGCCCCGTGGACTATTCCATTTTAACGCTTGTTTTATCAAAACCTTCAATACATCCTCTGCTTTCATCTATACATTTCCTGAAACGCCAGCATCATGCTTGTTATACTTAGCATCCGATACATCCTTCTCATTTGTGAATACTTATGCAAAGTATTTTTTAAGGACCTCACCCGCCTCATCTCATTCCAAACATAATTCTACCACCCTCCCCCCCACCCCGCCTCCCTCGCGCCAACTCCACCCCCCACCCCCACCCACCTACTCTCTTGCAAAGATCTACCC
>JARDVH010000121.1:6726380-6736532 GCA_030324005.1 Negaprion brevirostris | reverse complement strand
ACAAACTATCATAATAACTTGTAGTTAACCGGAAGCTAGATCGTACAACTGAATTCAAGTAAAACAATTAAATGAACCAATTATTAGATGGAACTGAGCCGAGGAAGGCTGCTGTCTGGGGAAACACGATTACTTCAAAATACATGTTGAGCGGCGTACTAGAAACACTGTCAAAATATTTACATGTTTGCGCATTTCAGAAAAGAAACTCCGAGCTTGCGAGAGAGGTAACTAATAAGAAACGATCAACTTGACAGTATACTGTATTGTCCGCTACTGTATCTCGAACTCTTGTTTCAAAAAACGTTCAACCAAGTGATCAGTATTTTTTTATGGACAATATGGAGTCTAAAGTAACTGCCACATAGCCAGCTAATTTCAAACTATCTGAACAGTGAGAATTATGGAATGTCGTGCAATGTTGTGTATAGATATAGATGTTCTTTTTTTTTTTCATCTCACACATAGCCGATACGGAGCAACATGAGTAAGCTAAGATGGCCTCATGGATTAAATAAACTGAAACTCTACTGAGATGTTTTGCCTCAGTCTTTGTTCATTTTCGTTACAAGATTTTCTGAAAATAAAAACAGTAACGACTTGCTCTGTGTACTCGAACAATGGATGACGGTGCATGACAGATCATGAAAGTTTCGGGTGAGATCGCGCGGTTTGCAAGCGGCCGGAACCCCTTCTCTTCCATCGTTAACAGCAGCGCCAGCCAATATCCGGGAAAAAAAAAACACCGACCTGTGCATTCAGTTAAACTAAGCTTGCAATAATTCGTGTGTGAAAACAGCGATCTCCAGCTGAATTGATAACCATGCGCAGACCATCAGTGGGAGGAACAAGGGTTGGGCGCGTTTTACCGGTTAAGGGACGTTGTGCCCTGAGTAGCATTTCTAAAAAAAAGTCAAGCAGCAACAACTATTTTATTTTTGCCTCTATGAAATATTGGTTAGAAGCCACCATGGAGAACCCACGCCTCCTCATCTGTAGCCAGGAAAAATGTTTTCTTTTTTTTTATTAACAAAATGTTCACCTCATCATTGATCCGATTTCCAGAACTGACAGAAAAGTGCAAAAGCGTTGGTAAGCACAGATAATTGTTTGAAGTACCAAATTTACCTTAGTTGAAGTGCAAGTCAGGGGCCAGACACGGAATCGGCTACAATTGGACCCTCGGCCACTTACAACTTTTTGGCTGGGACAACATAACACTTCTTTTTGTCTTGAGATGATTTATTTTTGCAGAGAGAAATTATTAAATTCGATTCCAGACTGTTTCGCTTAATACATCAAAAACGCAAAAATAAATATTCTGAGATCTGTACAATAGGGCGGATTTGGAGGAGAATCGAGGTTCTGTGTTGTAGCAATGGAAAAAGAATGCAGAAAATGGAAAGTCAACGCGATTACTATATTCTATTACAGCGGATATGAGTGGGAGATCGATGAAGACTCGGAAAGTCAACGAAGAGAGACTCTCGTGTGGCGGTATTATAACTGGAGGCGATTCTGTAGAACGAAGGTCGAACCGCCAATTCAGTAGATGGCAGAATTTTAATCCAGTTGATATAGGCGCCAACACGTGATTCCACACGAAAAGAATGCGCTAACTTATAAATGTCATCTGTAAAAATCCAGAAAGCCCTCCATTACATCAAAACACTGTAAAATGCCTGACCTTGCAATGCCATCTTCACTGCATTCTACCAAACAAATAATGTCCCAGGCGCCACGCCCACTTTCAGAATACCGGCTATGGATCCTATCACTGACACGGTGGACCGAGCATAAATTGTAACATTTTGGTGTGGACGGTAATTGTGTTTTACCTGAAGAGTGCTCAACTTCGGCCTTGTTCACCAGAAGGCCTCGTGACATGTGTTCAAAGACGAAGGTGGGTGTTCAGGGGGATTCGCAGTCTGATTGCCGTGTAATTTTTGCAACACTGCTGTTTAGTGAATTCTTGACCACTTGAAACCCTCAGAAGCACGGGTGGGGGAAATGGTGGAGTCTGAAGGCTGGGTAGGGAACTTCAATTGCCTATCACTAAGAATGTTTAAATGGCGTCATAAACAGAGTGCGTCGAGTGAGGTTGACTCAGCTTTTGGGCAGGGCCTGCGACGGGTCCGCTCCAACTACTAGAATTGGAAAGTCATAGTTCACCTCATGTTAACTGAAATGCTTGCGGCAAATGCAGGTGTCTATGTTTGAATGATGTGACATAGTACATTATGGAACAAAAGAAATAACGCTTTACATTAAGGTAGCAATTTATAATTTTGTCTGGCTTTTGTCATGCTGAAGGGGCTGCATTTCGTAGATATCTAGCAAATGAAGACTGGAAATTATTGGAGCACCGTGGGAAATCAGCATTAAACAGAATTGCACTGCATAGAATAAATACATTACAATAAGTACGTGGAAGACAAAAGGACGGGAACACGATGACAGCCAATGGGAATGATGAAACGTAGTAGTAACCTTGAAAACAATTTGAAAATGCTGGAGGAAGAAATTTGACAACTGAAAAGATTGGACAGGATGCAACGAATAGTAAACAATACGAAAAAAGATTAACAGGCAGCGAAATGTTTGATAGGAACGTTGTATTCCGCATGAAGTTTTTTCTTAGTGATTTAGCAATGCCACTATACAAAGAAAGCGCAGATTTTATTTTTCAAATGAAAAAAAATGCAGAGAAATTCATTATAAATTATGAATAAATCACCATTGGTGAGGTTGCTCGTAATTTGTTGGGGCAAAAGAGTACAATCGCAAAATTAGAGGTACGGCGTGATATAGTGGAACTCGACTCTTACAAGTGTCCAAAGCCCGTGGGCTTCCCGTGAGGATCATAAAATGCGTGTTTTTTTGGGATAGTGTTGTATTCTGATTTATTTTCCGTTACACTTAGACTCGAAGGTACACTTCGATATGAAGTTAGCAAATATAGCTGTTTTATTCAAACATAATGGATGCAGCTAGAAAGCAGTAAACTAAGCCAAATTAGCATAGCATGCGTCTGAGGGAAACTGTTTGCGGGGTTATTGGTGAAACGATAGCAGAGCACTTCCTTAAATGCGGAGTTATGAGGTATCATCGATGTTAGATTATGAAAGGAGAATCATGTTTCAACAACCACTTGTTGTCTGAGAAGTGACATTCGTGTGAATACATGGGAATTGGGAATCCCGTTCTGTAGAAATGCAACTGCCGTTTGAAAATGTGCTGTATCAAACCTCAATGTGGAAAGCGAATGTTGACGTCACACGATACAAGATCGAAGTGGAAGACAGATTGACAAGCAAAGATAAGGCATACGTTTTTTCTTCGTAAGATTCGTAAGTTGTCATGGGTGCTGTGTCATATCTTTCATTGTGGAAATATGCCATATGTAAATACTTTGCTTGAAGCAATGTATGCGATTGTTTCCTGATTTGAATGCAATGCAGAGTGAAATTGAAAAGTGACGTCTGCAGTGGGCATATGGAGGCCCGGAAATGGAAACTTAAGTGGACAGCGANNNCGATCTGACAAATTATGTATAACTGGGAAAGCTATTAAGTTGTCCTCTTTTGCTATGCTATAATACATGTCGGACACTCTTAAGTGTTCTATGACGTCCACATGGATCTTGAGCTTTGCAATTTGAATTTGGCTCCAGTGAACATGAGCTGTTTTCCTTCACGTATGACTCAAATTACTTGGGGGTTTTATTAAAAAAAAAATACAGTTAAGACATGTCGAAAGAAAATTAGCAAATCACGTTCACCAAATACGAACAACATGCAAAAAAGGGATGAAGCTGTATGAAGCTTAACAACTAAGTACCATTCCGACGAATGAAGCAAATGCCATAAACAAAATTGTCGGCTTCCTCCGGATGGTTCAGTTTCCTCCCATTGTACAATGTTGTATTCATCACGATAAATTGTCCATTGGTATCAATCGGATAAGTAGGGTTAAGATATGAGATGCAGGGAGAGGGTCTGGTGAGATCGTTGTCGTTGCAGCGTCTATGGGCCGAATCGCCTCCATTGGCACTGTAATAATTCAACGGTTTCGGTATTCTTTGTTTAGAAATAACGAAGTGTCTATTTAAAACACGCATGGGTCAGTGCTTGCCATGGCTCGGATGCTTGGGCGCCAACCGTTGTCTTCCTCAAAGAATCAAGCAGTCTTTGAAAATGTGTTTTTTTTCTTGGTGAGCAAGATAGACGGCCGATTAAATAAAAACGACAATGTATAAACGGGAGTAGGCAAAATTCATATTCGATGTCAATGCATATCAGTTATGGTCTTATTAAATGGGAGGTTTTGCAGATTGGCTGGACATCTTACAACTGCTAGATTCTCTTATATTCTTAGTAAATTTCGTGATGAATGGCCTCCATAAATATCCATGCCCACTGATGGAAGAGCCCAGCAAAACATTGAAAAGGATAATCTCAAGCATTCCTTCCATCGTCAGTTCGAATTTTCAAAGACTCTCACCTTCCACGAGAGAGGACATCATCCCAAATGCCAGTCTTCTGACGATTGTATTTCTTCGACCAGATGTCAGGAAGCAGCCGAAGGCACTGTATGTGGTGACATCCGTGTGCCCTGAAAATATTCTGCAATGGTTTTGAAGAATTTTACTTCAGAATACATCACATCTCAAGATAAGTTAATCCATGCGGTTGCCAAAAAAGAATCTGTGCAAAATTCCACGAATATTTTCTGTGCAGAAACGCAAGACATATGGAAGACAATCAACTACCAATATAGCACTCTTGCCTTCATCATAAATAAAGTGATGCAAGGCGTGGTCAGAAGTATTATTTAGCGTAACTTGAATACGCTGCACGATGACTCTCAGTTTGCGTACCGCCTGGGTCGCTAAGAGTCACGCTCACAGCTGGAAAATGGGTTCATTGTTCCTGAGGTGTGCTTGGATTTTGTAGTCTTGCTAAAAAAAAAGCAACTGGTACTGCATGCCAACAAGCAGAGGTAAAACATTACAGTTAATTGGAATCACGTGAAACATTTCACTCGCTGCAGTCATATCGAGCAGGACAGAAGATGGTTAGATTTCAATAATGGCAGATCCAGGACAACATCGCAAGACGTCCAAAAGGGCGGCCATCATACGTTAATTATTCAAGGCCCTTCCTCCATTAACTAAGTCAGAAATGGGTTCTACCGCCATGTTCTAAAATTAATTTCTTCATTTCAGAATCCCAAGACACCAAAATAGCACATGTATAAATGCAAAATAAAGCAGTCGCCCACGGACGCCTGATTTTCCATTGCAATAATCTTACTGAGTATCCAACAAACTACATGTCCTGTGTTAGGACTTCACCAAAATTTAACTATTCGAGATATATAAGTGATGCGGGTACCAATGCACTACACATTCCACTGATCATGTGGCGTATTTTTCTTTACGCCCAACACCTGAAACTGCCTATTGAACATCTGTGATAGAAGTTAAGGAACATCCCTCCATTGCCAGAAGTAATGCACATTCAAGCGGACTCATGAAACTCTATCCCCTTCAAGACGAAGGTGGCATGACAACTTTTCTATGAACATCTACAAACTCAGTCACCGACGAACAATGGTGTGTTATATCTAAAATGTTCGCTGCAGGAACTTCAGAGCATCATTTGATGACAATTTCTAAATCGAAATAAAAGGAACATTTGAAAGCACAACGACGGATGTCACATTGCATCACGGGAAACAACTGTAAGCTTTCCTCCAAGTCAGTTATTAATCTTACCTTTTTTTTAGCCGTTCCTTCACTCTCACTGTTGGAAGATCCTGAAACTACGCCGTGAAGACACTTGGTATCCCTATACATGGTGGATAGCAGCATATCAACAAACGTTACACAACCATATTTTATACTGAGATGCACAGTGGTTACAGTTGCTGCCTCACAGGGCTCGGGAGCAGGGTGCAATTACAGCCTTGGAAATCTGCCTGAACGGGGTCTGCACCTTTTCCTCGCGTCTGCGTGGTTTTCCTCCCACAGGTCTAAGGTGTTCAGGTTAACAGAATTTTCAATGCTATGTTGACCAACAGTGTCCGCAAAACTAGCAATTTCAATGCTTGGAGTTAGTAGATAGGGCCTGCGTGGGATATTTGTCTGTACAGGGTCGTAAAGTTCAGAAGATTACTCTTCTGAACATTATTGATTCCGTGACATTATATTCTAAGTAGCGACGGAGTATAAATAGTGGCCCAGTAAAGGATTGGTGCAACCCCTGAGTAAGTAACATAAATGGTGAATCAAATGGATAATTCAATGAGCTTTGCATGCTCAGCATCCTCGAAATAGACGATGGTCATGATTGTGTTGGTAATAATAAGTGTTTCACAAGATCTGACATTCACATTCATGCATTACAGTCCAACGTCCTGGACTGCAATTCTCTGTATGAGGGGCCAGCATGTTAAATTCATAAGTCGCTCAAATATGAAATTTACCATTGCATTTCATTCAACTCAGATAATTTTGTACATTAATTAAACGGGAAATCTGATGTTGAGTAGATGACTTTGCTGGGCCAAATCAAATTATGCTTCACTATTTACAATGTTGTTGCCCACTTGCTAATTTGCAGATGATCGACTACTTCAGAACGATTTAGGTAAAAAAAAAATCCCTTGTTTGGAAATGTTATTAGTTTATTGATGGCAATATTTAAATAATATGAATTCAGAAAAACAATATTGTGAAATATATAGAGTTCTAAAAAATATCTGACATACAATGGACAAATGTTTCATTATGATGGTTCCACATGCTACGTTATCTGGATTCTGGGGCAAAACTATTTTTCCCTACCCACTTTATGTTTCTTTTTAATCTCATTCATGCTGAGAAAGCCATACAATCCCAGTGATAGTTATCTGCAACCACAAAACGATTCCATATTTTACATCAAGAATTGTAGTCGAGAAAAGAATCGCCAAACCTCTAGAGATGTTGAAAAATGAAGTAAATGGAATTGACAAATTACACGTCTCGATAACGGCAAAATTAAATCAGGTATGTGGTATTTTCCTGAAAAAAAGTGTAGAAAATTTAAGATGAGATACAAATCTCGGCTGGAAGTGAGGAATAAGATAAAGCACGTTGAATTTTGGACCTTACATTTGTGAAATCACAGGTAAAATCCTTTAACATCTTGTAAATTAAACCAACAAAGTGCATCTATTTTACGAAGGATTACCCATGCTTTTCCTTCTGGACCCTTCCTAGTATGGAAACGTACTTCAAAGTTTTACAATTGAGCTTGAGTATTTACAAGTTTAACAATCATCTTGAGAAGCTCCAAATTTATGTCATCATATAATAAAGCATGATATAAGAGAATGATGCTTCTTAACTGACAACTCGTCCTTGAGATTCAACATTCCTTTGTTCGAACGATCAACAAACAAATATTCACTTGAATATCGTGAGGAATTAAGACACAGTTACATGGAAATAAGGATGCCGAAACAACTTTGAGAGCACGCCTCCCTTTCTCTGAATATATCTTTTCAATACCGTGTATAAGAAAGTGAAGTAATCTGTTCGATTGTTTATGTTATATTAGCTGGTACTAAAGTTGTTATCACAATCAGCATAAATGTGCAACTACAACCCAAATGCTTAATCACATCTTCTGCTCTCCTTCGGGCAACGTGAGTGTTCCTTAGACTCCCCGTGATTTCACCATTCAACGTGCACAAAAAAAGTTCACATAACTGTCTATATGATTGGAAAATAAACAGATACTGTTCGATGCATCTGCGAATTACACATCACTTTCTGAACAATTTCAAGTTTGGAGAAGTCAGCTGAAGGTAATCACTGGAATCCAAGTGCGATTTACTTACGTTCAGCAGCAGTGCATATAATTACATAACGTCGTCATATGATTCATTGTCTGATCGTACTGAAACTTGGAGAGGCACAGATGTCCATTTGTTTCCTTACTTCCAAACACCAGACAACCAGCTCAGTCGTGCCTGAGAATCTGCACCCATGTACATTGTATTTCAAGCAACGGTTATCGGTTGACATATGCAATTCATAAGAACATCAGCAACGCTCCTCTATCTCCAGGCAACGAAGTTCTGTGCCAACAAGCTACGTTACTGTTGTACATTAGCAGCAGAACACAACCCACTTCTCATGTTTTTCCTGGAAACGCTCACGGGAATGTTTAGTGTTCTCTCGCTTGTGTTTTTGCCTCATCTCTAAAATGAAAACGCATAGGTAACATTCTATTGTTACTATTCAAAAGTGTTATGCTGCATTAATTTAAACACCTTCCAGGCATTCCAGTTTAATGAGACCAACAGGGACAGTATTTTTTTTCATTTAGCACTTCTTGTAGCAACTCAAACATAAATAGTCATTAACCCTTTACTGATTTTAACTTTAACTGAACACCAATTTTGACTAAACATCAATTTTAACTATTTAAATGGAAATAGATAATATCGAGTTTCGCAAAAAAAAAGTCGGCCAAGAAATATTCTGCATGTAGAATCTACCTTATTGTTCTCTCTGAAGCCTTATTCAGAGTACTTTTTTTTCTGTTGCGAACGTTGTGGTTCGTTTCGTCAAGTTATCACTGCCAAACAAATAACTCACATGTCTTTTTATCTACCATTCTCCATCATTTCCCGTAGATTCTGTGTCATCCAACCAATTGTGTTACCAGAAATTGGTCATATGGCCCGAACATCTAATGAAGTTACTTTTGAACTAAACGATTACACTTAGTTCGAACTATATACTTCTTACATCGAGCCATGATTAAGAGACCCGATGACTGTTTCAATGTCAACAACTTTCTTGATCTGACCAACACAAGAAGCTTCAGATCACAGCTCCCAGACGAGAGCATCTTTACGACCTGCATTTGGTTTTAATCTATAAATTCAGCAAATGTCCCTGCATGATTACCTTTCAGTCAGAAAAGCTATGGTATTGCCATTATTTTTGTTAAATTATTGTTGTAGCCGTTCGTTCTCCATTCACAAACGGCAATACATTATTCATAGTATGAAGAGTAAAATTGAACTGCTCTCCGGGCATGGTCTATTAGCTACTAACATGGGTGAATACTGAAACCGCCTGTTAATCTAAATTTTTTCAACTCCACTGCCGGTAATACGTGTTGCATGGCGATAACGCGATTGCAAGAAAATTTAACAGTACGTTTATAGTTCTGTAGTGAGACAATGAAAGAATAGTCGAGAACTCGTGGAATATTGCTTTGAACAAAATGAACGCAATGTAATTGTGTCATTTTGCGGTCCAGAATGTTGGAATACCAAATACGTAAACCACAGACTGTTGGACATTGCAACTATTAAATCTCAGTCGTAGTGAATCTGAAATCAGTTGTTACAAAAGGATTTGTTTGCTTTTGACTAGAAAAATAAATACGAGAAGAAAACAAAAAGAAAAATCAGCCGCCAGGCATGGCGAGCGTCGCTGGTAGCATCTTTCTCTTGCCTGACGCCATGAAAGCACAAATCCTTAACAATGTGGTTGACACTCACTTTATTGTTATTATTATCAATTGGCCCAACACACCAATTCCTACAAACTAATTCGGGACGAACGCTTTCCTTTAACCTACGCATAAATTGCATTGCTGGCATTTAACCCCCATCTGATAGTGTTTTCTCATAACTATGTTATATTTCCTCACCATACATCGCAACACATTGTTTTTTTTTCCTTTTTTGGTTCAGACCAATTCCCAGATATGTAATGGACACTCTACTCAACAATACATATTTAGGCTGTCCCTGCAGTTTTATTGTTTAATTAAGGAGTGAAATTTAATAAAATTTCCTCGTCAATAATTTTTTTCGTCAATTCCATTCACTAAATAAATATCCATGATTCATTCTCTCCATCACAGTGAATCATTTGGTCAAAATAAATGTGTTCTAGGACGGTGAAGCCTTCAAGCGCCACGACTGCATATTGAATTTATGGAACCTTCCATCGCCATTTCAGAACAACCATTGTTGACATTAATTTTACGCTAGATTAATCCACGGTAAAGCCTGAGGCATTAATGTATCAGTGTCAATTGCACCCCCTCAAGGCAAAAAAAAAATCAAAGTCATGAG
>JARDVH010000121.1:6712067-6726262 GCA_030324005.1 Negaprion brevirostris | reverse complement strand
TATCATGTTATAAAGATGGTGAAATGTTGCGCTGTTCAAGGAGGTGCAGGTCTAATAGCAGGGGATTGCGCAGTCGAAGACTGCTTTTTTTTTATTGACATGCCTAATTAATTTTTCGTTCCTGTTCCTTGCAAACAGCCTCCAATTGCATTATTTATCGTTTCTCTGTTTTACGATAATATTGAATCACTCTACCCATTTCTCTAAGTTTGTACTTTTTTCCGGTAAAATCAGCACCACAAATAGACCAAGTGACAGTTACTTGCATCTGTTGTAAGTTTGCAATTATTTTAAAGGAAAAATGCCTAATTTTCTACTATACTGCCAATCAAAAGGATGTTTTAGAATGGAACACAATTCCATTTTAGTCCGTCACAATTCCTCAAACGCATTAAGAAAGTCTAGCCCTATTCATACCAATAAATTCAGCTGAGAGCAAGGTACCAAAAATAATGCGCTTCACTAACGTGTTACACTTTATACATTCCATGACTCTTCTTTAAAAAATAACAGAAGATTAACGATGCTCGGAACAATATTACACTTTTTGTTCAACTTTGATTTCAGGTTGCTTTCTTGTGCAACCGATTTGCCATCTATTCAGAGAAACATCGAAATGTCATTCATACTTGTGAAAAAAACATTTAAAAAAAGACCGATACATGAAATAAAGCTGATTGGACATATGAAGAATGCATGCATAGACTTGAAGGACTTATTGCGTAGCGTGTTCTACATACAAACGTCAGTGTTAAGTTCAGTTTTTTTTTAATAGACTGGAACTCCTTTTGTCAACTGCATTTAATTCGTCCCGCACTGTCTTCAGTTACGTTCTAAAAGCAGGCTGTCAAAGGAGCACGATGGGTTGCCTAAACTCAACTTGCATTGCGAAATTGCATTTCACTTTTGGAAACTGTATATGATTATGATTGCATTTTTTCCTCTGAATCAAAATTGCCAACAATGCTACTAAATGAGCTTTGCTCTGCCACAAAATCGTTTTTTTTCATACCAATTGAAACGAAATTTGAAAAATTCTGTTCGAATGAGCCACTGGTTTTCTGCAAATGCAACTGTCGCGTCGCCTATCTCTTTACCAGAATTAAGTAGTATCCTCTCCGAAACATTCTCTTTTAATTACAGAACACAAACTTGCTCGTTGTAATGAAGGTAAGCATGCATCATTATTGGTGCTCCAGTGCAATGCGTTCTAGTTCATATGAAAGACATACGTTTTGTTGTTGAACGTTCAACCCTGGTTATTATTGTTTCTTTAGAGTTGCAATGTAAGCACGAAAGTGATGATGAGTAAAATTATCTCTCCTGCGCAACTAAACCGTATCTCCTAAATTCAGAGCAATTCAAATTTGCAGGTGTGCGGCAAGGAGATAAAAACATATTCGATTTCCTCACTGGGTTGACAGACGACTTGCAAACTACTGGATCATGTTAATTTCTCTTAACATGCAAAACCAACGAGACATCTAGCGGACATAGCAGGGACAATATGCACTGCAGAACGCTGCATGTATTGTTCCGAGAATCGATCCTGAACATGTTTTCTTTGTTTGCTAACGCGTGCAGTTCGAACCTTCAATTGCAAGTGAACTCTATATGTCCACACATAATATCATCCGTGCAATCCACTCAAAATTCAATGTTTTATTGCCACGTCGGACTCCGGCAGTACAACTTCAATTTGGTTAGGAAATTCCACTCAAGTGACTGGTTAGGTTTCAAGTTAAATGTCGGTGCAGTCGCGCTGTGTGTAAGAACGAATCACTGTCGGGTCACACCGGAGGATTAGAAACATGGCTGAGAACCTGTCATCAAGCTCGCCTCGGAATCTGGGACGGTGAGGCTTTCAGAGCTCTAGCCTTCATTGGCCTCGGGCGGCATATTAACATAGCCGTTACGTTCTGCCCATTAACTCTGTGGAAGCGCAAACTATTGTCCTACTGTCCAAACAGTCAAAACAGTCAAACAGTCACATAAACAAGTAATTCCAGTTCGACAATAAGGCATGTCACATTTTTTTTTTCCGGAGATGGAAGTAAGTTACACAATTATGCCTTTGTCCTTCACGCTCTGCCGTTTGCATGTAAAGTCTCCCGTGAAAGAAAAGTGTGTATTCAATCCAAGTTTTCAAAAGACTCAAAACGAAAACTCAAAATTATGTATTCAAGTCATTGGTTGGGATGCTAAACGGCTCAACCTTGTTTCACTGCTTTGAAGTCAACGTACCCAATTCTCCGTGGTAACCAAAGTGAACATTCTCGTTGAACAAGAAGGCTAGAAAATCATTGAGATACATTTTAAACTGCAGCTCGCTTTTATTATAGATATTAATGCACATCGTTGTTTAACCGTCCACCAAGCTCTAAAAAATATCGGGCATGACCTGATGTTGCATCCCCTGTAAAGAAAAAAGTGAAATCAATATGTGATAACACTTAATACGATATTTTGCATTGGGCTCATTTCAGATACGCAGTTTTTGAAAAACAAATTAGATAAATTAAGTCCTAACAAGTGTCTCACGTTAATGAAATGCATATACATTAATATACATTACACGATTAAATACACTGCAGCATATTACGGGATGGAAAACTGATATTATTGCTCAAAACAAATTACTTGCACATCAACATTTCAATGACGTGGAGTCTGCTTCCAAAGTGGGAATTAGTTTTGACTAACCCCAAGTCAGAGAATTTTATTCATGTTGTAGCCTAACGGTTGTTGGAGATTTCTTAGCGCAGTTGCACCAATACGGTGCTGCAGCCTTTCATGTTTTAGGCATTGGACAGTCTGTCTCTGAAAGAAATGTGAAATATTCCATCCGCTGTTAAGCAAAAGACAGAGTGTTCTGTTCGTCTTAGTTTCGATCGTGCAATTAATGAACATAACACGCCTTGTATAATATTACATTCGAAAAGCAACCATAAGGCAAATTTCGAAATTGGTTTCCGTGCCGACAGTAAATTTACCATTTTTGTTAAGTCAATCCAACATTCCTTCCACCAACAATTCAGAATTGCAAAGCAACTTAAAACAAAATAAGAGCGACACAACCTCCTCAAATGCCGTGCTTTATGATCGACGTAAACTCATTTTTTGGTGCAATCTACGGATCAATCAGAGTCGCCAAATCTTCCGTGAAAAAAAAACATTGACTTCGATAATTCCAAAGTCAAACAATCTTTCAAGCACAATTAAAATGTTACACAATCATACACTCCTGTGACGGAAAACCCCTTGATTCACCTGTGGAACAGCAGAATGATTATTCACGTCAAAATATAAATAAAACTCTCTCTCATCTCAAAATATGCGTCAACAGCTTGAAATATCCTTTCATGTGATCGTGGCTATTGGTCCCCTTCTTTTAATCTTTGACTCTGGTAACAAGATAAATAGACTTTATTTGCATTTTTAGTTGTGAATACTACATTTTCTTAAACAACCGTCATCCTTGATGCATTTTCACTTTCTAATCAGTGATAAAAATGAAATGCATGTTCCAAATGTTTTAAATTCAGCATAATGCTCCGTGAAGCGTCATCAATTCAGTTGCATGCCATGAATTGGTACAGCTCATCTGTTGCGCGCTTTGGTATTGGAAATCAATATCTCTTGTTAGTTAAACACGACACTTCATTGATTCAATTAAGGTGTGAAAGCTCCACATATCTTGCTAGTAATAACTTGTATGTCACGCAATCGTTGTTTCTTCTTAGCTGGCCGCAATAACAATAACATTCCCCAGTAATTACGACGATAACCTGTTTTTGATTACTGAAATTCGTGATTTAATCATCAGGTTCGTTTGCTTGCCCATCATCTATTGTTCAGTGCTAACTGTCCAGAAAGTGTGATATGGTGCCCCTGTGTGATAGGATGACCTGACAACATGCAGGTCATGCAGTGGTCATGCCTTGTGTCGCCACAAATACATGACCACTGCAATACATATATTTTTACTGTGCTGAAGGGAAATGGCATCCACAGTCAAGAATGTCTAAAAATTGCAGCTAGTTGTGTTCACTTGCATCAGATGATTTCTCCTAGGTGGTGGTTGTGCAGTTTGAATCTGAATGAATTCAGAGCGTGCTGCTGCAACACAGAGTTGAAGACAGGGAGCAAAGTTGTGACTAAGTATTGGCATGGGATGTATGCATCATTGGTGAGGCCAACATTCAAAACATTAGCTTAATTGGCGTCGATATAAACGGTCTTGACGTGCCTTCTTGAACAGCTACACACCGTAAAATATAGCATCATGTCCGATGATATTGGTCAGCGAGCATATTTCAGGATTTTGACCCAGCGACAGTGAAGGTTCAATGTATCTAACAGAGAGTGCCATCCATCTTGAAGTAAACTAAGGGACTACTTAACCAATGTTATACACATATAATGCGAGACAACAACATTCGAGGGACTGGATTTTTTTTGTTGTCTAATGAACCCTGATAACTTCCTAATGTTCATTTTGCAAATATTACATTCTGCTTCTAAGTCTTGGCGTGGAATACAGAGTGAACATTTGTGCTATTGATTTCAATCACGCATCATATACTTCCCAGGTAGTAGCAAAATTATTTTGTGTCATTTGAGCTGCACTATTCGAGGAAAATTGACAGCATTAAATCACACTCCAGACTTTTGCTTTTTAGATTGTGAATAATGTAGATGATTAGGTGGGTTTCGGAATAACAATTGAGTTACTCCCCACTGGATTAAATATCTTTGAGATGCTCTGGCAGGCACAACACTTATATTGCCACTCATCTTTTATTTCACTTGTTATTAGTGTTTTCGATTAATGACAACCGGCAGGATCGTGAGAATGGGGCACACAGCGATGATAATTTCATTGAATGACTAGGATGGAATGTGAGATTTTGTTCTGGTCAGATCTTGTCATTGCCAAACACTTCTCTGATGCAATTATTGTATGCTCATTGCAAGCAAAATCTCCCTGTTACCATGCTCTCGCTGTATTCCGATGGAGAGTGTTTTCCTATCCAAGAATACAGGAATTGTGTTTTAACATTATACGTCATTCAATGATAACATAAAGCTATGATTTATACATGCACGGAAAATTGTTGTTGGAGCAACAGATGAACCACAAGAAACATGTTTTTTGTATATCTCCTGATCTGTTCAAGAACACAAAAAAAAAGTGTTGTGAAAGAAGCTGTCCTCAGTGGCGAGTCAATAGAAACTGGCGCAAGCGAATTTGAGAATCTCTGGGCAGGTTATGGCGAACAATTCCATTTGATATAACTTTTAACGACTTCTCCATTTAATTCCTCATGTTAGCTGGTGGACTAATAAAGTCGGAATCAGTTAATTGGATTCCGTCTGTCAATTCTTTTCATATTTATAAGTGAACAATTTTCAACTTTGGGCCTAGGGTACTATCCCAATGAACTAATTATCTTTTCCTTGGACTGATATTTTAAAAAAAAATAAGATTTCAGCAACCACAGCCTGTTTCCTTTTTGTTATATATGATTTTTTAAATGGTTCCCAATACTCCACGCCCCCGACCCGGAAAATAAAGTCGCTATTCCTTTTGACGGTGTTTTTGCTGGATTTCAATTGTGTCACACACATTTTTTTATTTGTAATTTTGTTTTTCCAGGCAAAACGAAGTTATATCTCCTCTGGATCTCAATAATGCGTCCATGTTTAAACCGAAGCTGTCATCAGTGGCGAGTCAATATACACTGGTGCAAACGACTTTGAGAGCCTCTGACCAGGTTGTGGCTAATAGTTCCATTTGATACTGCTTTTAGTGACTTCTCCATTTCCTTCTTCGTGTTAGCTGGCGGGGTAATAAAGTCGGAATCTGTGAGATGGAATTCGTCCTGCCTTACATTTTCACATTTATAACTGAGCAAATGTTCAGCGTTTCAAATAAAATAAAACTTTTTTTTCTGGGCAACAACATTGTTTGGTGTCTCAATGTCCTGGCATCTGCATCTTCAGTATATTTCGTCTGTGCACCTATCAAGGATCATAAACGTTGCGTCGTGAACTGTGAATCAAATCGTTTGAAATCTTACATCTGTGATTCCATGGCCTGTCGCAGATTTTTGAAACGGACGCGCCGTCTTATAAAATCACTAATGCGAATCACCAGTTTTGACGACGCTGGCTGTTGCTCCCGGCATGCCATCCGACCCGCTCACGGAATCACGGTTGATCCCATTCCTTGGATGTTATCTTGGAATGGGGGAAAAATACTGAGTCACAAAATTATAAACATTGATTTCAATACCACTCTGCCGTGGCTCAGGACCGTTAGTTCCACCTGGATGTTCAGTCTTGAGTTGCTTGAGTTGTTCGAATCCCATTACATTTTGGGATCATGTTACTGCTACACAAGTGGATTGATGATTCTCTCGTTTACACATGCAGTGCATTTTGAAGAGACCTGTCGTTCGTTCCCTTGAAAAAATGCCACTGTGGCCGCACAAATGGTAGGCTGCTGGAAAGCCACTTTTACGACCTTTTAGAGATGCACCACAGAATACTTGTTTATTTTTCTGGTTGTATCACCGTCGAGTATGTCTCCTGATCTGTTCAAGGCCACACAAAAAAAAAAGGCGTCGTGAACGAAGCCTAGCCAATCACACACACACACACACACACACACATGTTTCCCATCTCCTGACTGTGACTATACATCCCATTGTCTTCGGAAAGCAGCCAGCATAATCAGCCACACTGCTTGCTGAAGTCTAGGTCTGAGGCGTTCAAGTCAATTAACCCTGACCTAAAAAAAAACGAAATGCTGCGGAAGAAGTTCCAGAACAGATGCCAAAAGACAGTAACAGAACAAGTAAGACTCTCAGGATAGCCACACGACCCTGCTGACTATTTCAACATCTGCAAGATAGAACAGGCTAGAAGATGAAGGCATGTGAAATCACTAGCTCGAATGCACCTCTCCTTGACGAGCTCAAAACATTCTATGTTCGTTTTAAGCAAGAGGTCAGCGACAACACGGCCTGCACCATGTAAACCCCGGATCAATTGGAATCTGAGTTGACCACTTCAGAGATCACAACAGCCTTCTCGAACGTCAATGAACAGAAAACAACCTGCCCGAGTGCGGTACTAGGACGAGCACGCTGATGAAGCAAAGAACAGCTGGCGGGGGTATTCGCAGACAAATTCAACCTCTCTTTACAACAATCTCAGTTCCCAATCGGCTTCAAGAAGACGACCATCATCTTGGTGCCAAAGAAAATCCAATCACTGTGTCTGAACGACTATCAGCCGTTGGGTCTAATTTCTATCATTACAAAGTGCTTCGAAAGGTTAGTCATGGCATGAATCAGTTCCAGCTTCCCGGACAAGCTTAATCCACCACAGTTCGCCTACTGCTGCAACACATCTACAACAATCTCCCTGGCCTTGCATGAATCCTGAATCACCTAGATAACAAAAACACTTGTGGTTATGCAAGGAAGCATAGGAAGTGGTTGAAATCCTCATTGAGTACTTTGTATTGGTATTCTCCAAGTAGACGGCCATTACTGATTTTGAGGGCAGGGATAAGTATGTCAACGCTTTAGAGAACGTCAATATATCAAAGGAGGAGGATTTCTGTATCCTGAATGGCGTTGTGGCAGTCAATTCCTCTGGCTGGTTGGGATCTGACCCGGGTTACTGCGGGAGGCAAGGCAAGACTTTTTGGGGAGTCATAACAGATATTTCCACATTCTCCTGGGCCACAGGCTAAGTTCCAGTGGATTGGGGAATAGCCAATCTGTTGCCCCTTGTTTAAGAAAGGAAGCAGGTATCAACCAGCAAATTTTAGGCCGCTGAGCCTGATATCAGTGATGGGGAAGAACATGGAAAAAATACTGCTGGACTGCATGTATGCAATCTCGCATGAAAATGGACTGTTTAGTAAGTCTGGGGATGACATGAAGATTGACAGCATTGCTGATAGTGCTGATTGCTGTCAGATGACACAGCAGCTTAAAGATGGTTTGGAGACATTGGCACAACAGTGGCAGATGGAGTTTAATTCTGGCAACAGCGAGCCGATCCAAGTTGGTCGATCAAATATTATTGTAAAGTATACTGAAAATCGTGGAAAACTTTTGAACATGAAAATGGAAATAGATCTGTTCGTCCATGCCCAGAGTTACCAAAAGTGACAACACAGATGGCCAAGCTAATTCAGAAAGAATATGAAATATTTTTCCACATCAGTGGGGGCATTGAGTACAGAAGTTATTAAGTCATGTTGAACCTGTATATCATCAGTAGGGCGTGGCATATTTCGAGATACTGCAAAGAATTTTCACCAGGTTTTTGCCTGCTCTCAAGGGTATTGTCTGTGAGGAGGGGCTGAATAAGATAGATTTTTTTCAATGGAAACCTGATAAAGATCTAAAAATATGCGAGATATAATCAGGATGGACTGTCGGAATCTTTCTCAAGGGTGGTAGAATCAGTTTACAAGGGGACAAAGGTTCAAAGGGGGAGGGACGATTTGAATTGAGATTTGCAAAGTTTTTCACACAGAATTTCGTGGGTGCCTGGAACCTGCTGCTAGATGATGGGATGACAACAGACATATTAGCAACAATTACGATGCGACTGGATGGGTACATGGCGATGGAAGAAACGATGGATACGGAGTGACTTAGGGCAGAAGGTTTTTTTTTTAAATTTTATTTGCTAGAGCATCATGCTGTGTACAAGCTTGCAAAGTCGAAAGGGCTGTTCCTATCCTTCACTATTCTTCGTCTTTTGTTCATTGTAATGCATTCTTTGTTTCCATGACCATATCAAATCAAATAATATCAAATCTAAGAGGTGACAGTGCAAGCAGATAGATAGGGACAATTTAGCTGCTTTTAGATAAGCACATGGGTATGTAGGATAGAGAGTGAAATGCACCAAGAGCAGGCAGAAGGTAACAGTTAATATGGCGTCAAACTTCTGCACAACATTGTGGCCCAAAGAGCCTATTCGTATGCTTCACTCTTCTGTTCTACATTCGACAACATGAATACATTAGCTGCTGGCAATCCTCCTTAAGCGAGATAAAACACGCGTGCGCGCGCGACTGACTCTGTGTGTGTGTGTGTGTGTGTGTGTATCTAGGATGGGGGCAGGGGTGGTGGGGATCCAGGAGAGAGGAGGGAAAAAATTACGTCGCATTCAGCGTGTTTAATTGTCTTTATTTGAGACCGCTCAACTAAAAATGAACTGAATGTAGGCCGATGCAGAAATACGTTGATTTTTCTCCGGCGCTGACAAATTTCTAGCTCCCTGGAGTTGACGTCATGTGAATCCTCGATTTCCATTTGTTTTATTGAGGGCATTTCCAGATAACCACATTTCTGTTGGGTATGCAGTCCAGTGACGGTAAATTGCCATCCTTAAGAGTCGTTACTACAGTGGATGACTTGTTTCATTGCTAAATTGTTTTGATTATTCATCGTCCTTTTCATCAAATTGCATGACAATTACTCCCAAAAGCTTTAAAATCAGTGAGTCTGCTCATTTCTCCAGCCTATTTATGTCGTCTGCATACCATGAACATCATCCTAGAGTTCTCAATGTCACCACGAATCGTATCAACCGAAGGAATATTTTTACTTTTTGGTGGTCATGCAAAATATGAAGTGCTAACATAGAATTTAAAGTATGAGGTCGCGCTCAAATCTGACGCTTGAAATCTCATATGTATATCCTGACGCAATGCGAAAAGAAAATATAAATCAATAGCAATGGGTTACTGTTCTAAGGGTCGACTTACTAAGTTAGTTTTAAATCAGCCACCGTTCCCTTCCATTATAATACTTGCGCTCTCTCATTATTCACAAAACAAACCTGTCAAAACGAAGGAAACACGTCAGCTGTATCAGGATTGCCAAGAGCCTTTGTTAAATGTAAAAAGAAGGATTGTAAACTTAGCTTCATGCATGTTCTTTACAGCTGCGTCTTGATGTCATTTCAATTAAAAACAAAACATTTCCTGCAATGCTCAGCCTATATTGAAATTGTATTTTTATGTTAGATGCCTTAATCAAATAGGAATCCAAGGCACGTTCACGATTGTCCTTTTTTTTGCATAATAAGTTGCACTTCAATGTTATTTGTGCATTGAGACTCCTCCAAATTTGGCACTGTTTGATTTGTCTTTGCAGATCTGGAAAAGATGAAGACTGCTCTGCAAGACACACGTAAGAAGGGACATTGAATGTTCGAGACATCGATGGAATAGCATGTGTTTCTGTGTAGTTTTGTGGGAGGCGTGTCTTGTGAGATAAACAACAAGGTTTGTTGCACTTAAGTACTGTTATCCAATTTCCGGACTGGCTTGCATATCAATTGAAACATATTCTAGTGACTGTCTCCGACTCGTCATCCAGAATATTCTGAGTAAGCCATATCTATGAGCACAGGAGCGACAGAAATGCCATGTGATTCGTGTCGTTCCAAATGTGATGGACAACGAGAGGGCGAAATGAAGCATCATTAACAGTATAAACAGAGGGGTGATTAAATCACATGGAAAACATTACATAAGTCATTCAAGTTTTCAGAAGGGGTTGATGCAAACTTCGAAACGTGAATAGAGTGAACATACTTTTATATGAAATGGTCTTAAACCAACAACTTGAAAGTAGTTCGGAGTTTGAATAAACATGTCTTTATTTTACAGAATGTTCTCTGCTAAATGTGCAGGCAAAATTTTAAAAAAACAGAATCACAACTTCTACTTTTCTTATTCTCTAGCCATGCAGATTGTGGCGCATGGAGTACATTTCCTACGCATTTTACATGGTCTGGAAATTGTTGACTCGGGCACCAGTTTAGGCATTGAAATCTCGATACCCGCAAATATTGAACAAAAAAAGTCTCAGTCTGAACATTCCATCAACCATATTTTGTTTCCCCATCTGGTTCAGTACAATATCCTGAACATCCATTCAACCTCGTTACTAATTTAAAACACACACACACACACACACACGCACACACAAACACACACACACAATTCTCCTCATTCTTTTCTCAAACTTGTAATTTCCCAAGAATATCATCACAATCAATCCAATGCTTTCCCGAAGCTGCGTTTTCAGTCATGTTTTGTCCTCTCGCCCATGCAAGTATGCATGCACTTGACTGCACTCATATAGCTCCACTCTATGGTGTGAATATTTCCTCCATACAAATGTGATGATAAAGTGGAACTCACCACTTCAACATATATTTGAAATCGTCATCAAAGCTATACGTCCGTGTCAGATACTTAGCAACTGAGCGATAATGCTGTTGAAGGGTCGCACAATGTCACCAGCAAGTAAACACTACACATCTTAGGTATTTTTTTTCCCCAAAATGTGATCAAATATCCAATAAAAGAAACATCCACGTGTTAAATGTTACAACATGTGAACATCCCAGGATGGTGAGCCATTAAGCAAACATTTTAAAGCTTGAACACTTCTGCATTCAAATTATGAAAATGTCTGTCATAACTTAATTGATTTTTTTTCTCTTAGAACGAAGACTGAATGCCTGTCAAAACGGTATATACCATGTTTAAAAGCTTCGTTTTGCATTTGGAAGCCTTCAACATTGACAACTTTTTGCGTAAATGTAGTTTTGTTGTCACATGAACTCTTAAACGGAGACCTCTTGGTAATTCTTTGTTCTATGAATGTAGGTTAGAAACTTCATAGCTGCTTTCTGAATAGACACTAGTGAAATCCGGAATGAAATATCCATGATTGTAATGTGTAATGTATATTTGGAACCAATTCTGGCACCTTTCTCTGCCTTACATGTGATTGCAACTTTACGTGAAGAAATATTGCGCGCTCAACAGACTCAGAAATACACACAATTTTTGCACATTTAAAGATGAGGCCACGATTTGTCACACAATCTGTTCTTTTAATTGAGCTTTTAATCATTTCTTTCCTTGTAGAGTTGCAAGAGAAGTGCCAGAATGACAGTGAGTAAGACTGCTTGTCCGTACTGTTTCCCTACGTCTGAGTGGCTTTGATATCCAACAACATGCACAGTTTCATCATTTCAAATTGTGCGAAAGGAGAGAAAATTGGATTTAATGCACAGAGTCCTTGTGGAACCTGGAAGAGTTTGCATCTTCAAAAGAGCATATAAATTTATTAGCGTTGCATATTTGTGAATCTGTAATAAATGTTCGATCGTAAATGCCCATTTGGCTTGAGCTTTTGGGGCCGTTTGTTCATATATTTTTGAATAATGCAGAAATTTCAAAGAAGAACAGTTCAATTAATTCGTACAACATTTTCAACAAATTTGGACAGATGTGCCTGCCAGGTTAAAAATGGTTAAGACAAAGGAAATTCTTCCATGATTTTTTCAAGCATGAGCATGAATTTGGGCACAGTCAGTGACTCAAATCCAAGGGAACAGCATCCGTCGCCTATAATGCATGATTCCTGAAAGCCAGCTGTGTGCTCAGTACATTATGACAACTGTAATTGGGCAGAGAATCGCGTCATCGACTGTTCAGCTTATGTTCGTGAGGCTAAAAATACTGTGCAAGTCTTATTAACCTAAAACAATGGTTAATGATATAAATCAATAGGTTGCGTGTTTAGTGTGAACCAGGAACTAATTCAGCACTGTATCTAATGATGCAAAGAACCTCATGTAAAAGCTCCATTGTGATTCTATGATCTGGACATTAGTTTTCTTCATAGATCGAAGATTGTTGAATGGAGCAATAGGTATGGAAATGTTCCATTATATCTGTAAGAATTCCATTTGTCGACTTTTTTCTTCCTATTTTATCTGACGAATCATTTGAAAAAGTGTGACTTGACCTCGGAGTGGCGCTTCTGTGAAGCACTGCATAATAAATAAAGGAAATAAATCGATACGTCGGATTGCGGGAACTACTTGAGCTCATTGTTATGCACCAGAATACAGGTGTCCTTATATTAAGATTGAAGATTATTCTGGATTAATATCAAATATGAGTTGTGAATGTAATCACAGATTGAAATGGAAATCGGTAATACTTATCATGAAGTGATACGCAGTGTAACCCTCTTGTTAATGTATTTCCTACGATTGACTTGCTGGTTTGCTAATTTCTTATGTGTTAATAGTTGGAGGAGGCTATTTGTTCTCAGGGATCAATTCTTACTGACTGATTTATTCGGTTTGAAATGCAATGATTGTATACCCCGCTGGTCCTCAAAGGTGTTAAGTGTTGATTGGACCATTACTCTCATGAATGTACTTGTTTGTCGTCAATATTTCCAATTTCTTCAGGATGGGAAAACTATTGCAGTCATAACCTCATGATTGATATTTGAGCTTATTGCCTCAAATCCTCTATTAGTATTTTTTTTTCACTTTGAGCACTTCAATAAAATATTTCTATTATTTATTCTGTGGTTACTTGGATTAATTACTTTGCATTTACAACAAAACAATGATTAGTAAAGTAACTCATAGCAATAAAACTAATGAAAGAAAGCATTTGCAACTTTCGAATACATATATATGCTTAGAGGATAACTCAGAATAGTGCCCTATCTGTTTTTATATGTGATAAGATAGTTTTATAGGAACTCGTTAAATCGGGTGCTTTCGATTTGTATCTCCTATGGCTTGTTTTGTATATCCGCCTGTGTTTGGCTATTTCCAACTAATAGGGAACAATTTCGCAACCTTTCATTTTTTCACTGTGACTGTTTAAAAGCACGAGCATACTTCAAAGAGATGATTCTCTAAAGCAATGGCAGAATATTTATCTAAAGGCGTTCAAAGTAAACCATAATAGAGTTACAAACTCTAGCTTACTTCTCAACTTGCAGACTCAAAGGTAGTACGGCGAAACTTTTCTCAAAATATCAGAGATATGCTATACTCATTAAATGTATATGGACGCCTTGTTTGACACTTGTTTATCTTTGCAAATTTGGACAACGAATTTAGAGAATACGCCTGCTAATTTTAATTGAGAGCAAAATGGATAGTTCTTAGCCAGTAATTGTTCAATCTTGATGGTGGTCAACACCATTTTAAGGCTGTATATTATTTGTCGCCTGTCAATGTTGAATGTCATGATGTGGATGTGCCGGCGTTGGACTGGGGTAAACACAGTAAAAAGTCTGACAACACCAGGTTTTAGTCCA
>JARDVH010000121.1:6609006-6619376 GCA_030324005.1 Negaprion brevirostris | reverse complement strand
CAGCTCTATGCAAAATGTAGAATGCACTATAGAAGCTGGAAAGGAATGATGTGAATTGAACCATTGATATGTGAGTTCAAATTAGGCGGAGAAACTCCAATATCTGTGTTTGAATCTTAAAAAAAAAACAAGCTGCGAATTAACAGAGCTGCGCAGTACCAATCATTTTTGGCTGCATAAACGGATATTTATTAATTCCATTCGGAGAATAAATAATATTTAGCAGACGCATAATGATATTAATTTCAAAACTAATAGGAGGAAGGCAGTTACTTAATATTAATCTCGCGTTTATCGTGTTCCAGCATGTATTGACTGGAAGATTTTTGGTGACACTTATAGATTCATTCAAAAAATGTTTGGCAGGTATTTGAAAATAAAATGGAGAGTCATGTTTAAATCATGAATATGTTTGACAACCCCCTCAAAACAAATTGCAGAACCAGGGTCAACAAATGTATATGTTGCTGTGCCCACACTGATTCGTTGATTAATTAACAGATAAATTGTGTAAAGTATCACATTTAAACTCGTTTGGTAACCATGCGTCAAAGGCCCGACAGTCTCCTCCGAAATCGTGTTTCCACTAAGTTTCGAAAACAGTGCTGTGAAAATATTTTAATTAATGCACTGAGGGAGATAGGTTTCCTTGCTGGGAAGATGCAAAACATCGCGTTATCTGAATATTATGTATTTTTGATGCTATTGCAAATGCACGCAACCGGGTGGTGTTGTATTGGAATGCGAATTGCAATCCCTTTGTTTTAACACAGCGACGAACTTTATCAATTGCTGAATTGTTTAAATGGAATACATTTTCACAATCTGATACTTGTACTCATGAAATTTCATTTCAGAAATTGGCAATCTGAAAGCAGACCTGAAATATGCGGGTAAAAGAAAACATTGAGCGAGATGATGGTTTCGTCATGCTTAACACGTTATTTAATATATTTCAAGTTAAAGTGACTCGGGTTGTGATGGTGAAATTCTCCTTTGGAGCATAGTATGTAATGACTAATCTGCCACTTTGTTTTATTATTTAAGTGATGATTCATCCTGTTGAGTTTGATAAGAATATCAATCGAACGAGATGAATTTCAAACGAGGTGTGCCTGTCTATTTCAGTAAAACTGAGATATATTTCCCCAGTGCACACTCTGAAGCTACAACAGCCGGGTGTAAAAACTGTATTACCAGAATTTTGTGCGGAACATATCAGGGCAATAGTTTGTCTTCAGAAAACATTCTTTTCGTTCACTGAATACAATGGGTAATCATTATTTCATATTTCAATTCCTGGATTTCCGTCCTTCACTTTAACCTCTTTAGTGAATGTCCGCTGCACCCTTCGTAATTGCTATGCCAGTAATCACAATTCCCACCAAGCTCAAAGAAAGGTGCAAGCATGGATGCAATGTGTTTTTGGCACATTGTCGCAAAATAATATGGACGAATCTTGCCAAGCCATATACTTCCAATGGATGACCGAGTTTTAAAAAAGAGGAGCACTATGTTGAAAGTTTGATAACAGCAAGGATGAATGATTGACATGGGGGAATGGTCCTGATTTATTCGTCAATCTGTTTTGTTAAGCGTTATAGGAAAAGTGAAGGTCGGCTTTGTTCCTCTGGAATAGATGTGGAGTTGTCAGCCTTGAACTGGGATGGGTACAATAAGAGCCCTCACGGCACTAGTTTAACGTCCAGTAGATTTGTTTACAATTACCGCATTTGGAGTGACCTCTCCAACTAAAAATGTATTCCTTGCATTTTTTTTAGTTGTCCGTAAGGCTCTGCAATGGGCGCCGTGTACCCTCCATTTATTTCCAATTGTGAAACGCAGATATAATTTTAGTACTGGCAAACATTCTTTCCCCCTTGGTGAAAACTTTATCTGTGACTGTTAACAGCAAAACGCTGAATATTCATAAAATCAATAACAAAGTCATAATTTCCCCGTTGTCTCTCCCTCTGGCAAAATATCCCCTACATGAAGTTGTTTTACTTAAGTTTGTTTATTAATGCCACAAGTCGACTTACATTAACACAACAATGACGTTACTGTTAAAGTCCGCTGGCCCCCGCACTGTGGCGCCTGTTCGGCTACAACGAGGGAGAATTTAGCATGGCCATTGCAGCTAACAAGCCGGTCTTTCTGTGGGAGGAAACCCGAAAATGTGCAGGAAACGTACGCAAACATGGGGAGAATGTGCAAACTCTGCACTAACAGCGATCCAAGCCAGGAATCGAAACCGGGTGCATGGCACTGTGAGACTATTGTGCTAATCACTGCGATCTCCTGCCAAAGTATGCCGTGAATTTGCAATAATTTCTGGTTGGTAGTATCTATTAAGGCAATGCTTATCCTTCCATTCTAAAGAAACATAAACGTTTACTCTGTTCGGAAATAGCCCTATGGACGTTGTTTTTTAGTTAACAACAACGTCTAACCACATTTAATATTTTCTCCCGGACGCAATGAGAAATAGTGATGAATATTTTCAATTGTACTCTAATTTATAATTTAAAGTTTTTTCGTATGTTGCTGTCAGGTGATGTCAGGCCATGACAAAAGGGCTTAACATTGAGACAATGTTTGTAAACGTGTATCTTATATACATTTGTTTTCGTCATAAATCAAACATTGATTGTTAATGTTATTTGTATATAAGCAAAGGAAACTGTTCGGAGGTCTGTTGTTTGCTCGATTTTTTTTAAGGTTTCTCCTTGGAAAATGTGAAAATACGGCCCTTTGCGAATATAACGACTTCTAGAAACATTTATTTATGTAAAACTGCCTATTCCCTGCAGATGAGGGAGACATGACATAAGGAGTGTGTTTTGCTGCAGATGCAGAAGATTCATAGACTACCTTTTGTTTTCTAAATTAAAACTCACTTGCCCAATGCGGCGTGATGCAGCGTAAATGTGAACGCGTTAATTATTACTTGACGCCAAATTGACGAGAGCATATTTTCAAGGTTATAGAAAATAAAATGAACCGTGCGGGTGTGTGGGGAATTGTCTTCTTACAGAAACGGAAATTAGCTCAGGCTGTGTTCTGAAATAGCCATTCTCAACGATATTGAAAACATCATTATTTTCCTTCAGAAGTAGAGTTACGTGCATGGAATGCAGGTAATCAAAAGCATTACATTAACGGAAAATTCGAAACGGAAATTGTATGTATTATACATAATGACAATTTACGAACAAACACATTCAATACATTTATACTTTGCGGTTGACGTGCAAGCTTTTATAATCAAGAGGCTCAATGTCCTCTGAAAATTGGAGACAACTCCAAATTCATTCACATTGTTCCAAACTTTACCTCTCCTGACAGACATGCAGCTGCGTTTCTTAACCTCGTAAACAAGGCAGATGTTCACTCCCAGGATCTTCTGGGGAGAGAATATGAAAGTCTCAGACTACACGATGGCATAAATTGCTCCTACTCCCTCTAATTAAAAGTGATAATTTATTTTGAAACGATTATAACTTATTCAGATTCGATGGAAAGAGAAAGATGAACGGAGGATTGAAGATGCCATACCAACGCATAAACTGATGCTGTTCAGTAAAATCACATTTTCCTTCCCTTCGATTATTGACAATTACGAAGAACTGAACTCTGGCCACGACATATATATCCGATGCTAACCCATTTTGAAACCAAATAGCCTTAACCTCCACAACTTTCTTAATTTTTATTTCAGAAGGATTGTAAAACTACGTGAAAGATGATGGTGCATATACAGATACAACCTGAGGTGTATAATATTCGAGTTGGACGTACATAACTTCGTTGAGCTCTCATTCATTACTGTCTGCCAGAGAACTTGTAGAAAACCAACACCAGTGTTTAAATCTTCTTCCTATAGACTGATTCACAACCCAAAACATTAACCGTATTTTTTTCTATCAAGCCCAGCAAGCAAACACACAGGAAACATAAGTGAGAAACAATGGCCATGTCTGATGGAAAAGTTACAGCAATATTCCGTCGACTTCCTTTGAAAGTATCACTCATGATAACTTAGAGACAATATAGTAAGAATGATGATCATTCAAAAAGTGAACAAAAATTGAAGCCATGTACCTTTTCGTTTTTTTTGTCACATATATTACAAATGAAAAAAAAAGAAAACTACAGCACAGGAACAGGGTCTTCGGTCCTTCAAGCCTGCACCGACCTTCCTGCCCGACTGAACCGAAACCGCTTATCCTTCCAGGGGTCATATATTTATATTTTCAACCTAATCGTTTATTTCTTCTAGACGCCCTTTAAATGTCAGAATCGTACCTGCTAACACAACCTTTCCGAGCAGCTTCCCCGAAGGAGGCTATGCAATGAAAATTGTTGTTCCTTGTGTGTGGTGCAGACAAAACTTACGAAACATAGGGACGGAAACGAGTGCAGAATGTTGTTTGATAGTCGTAGTTGGCGTGCTGAGTTATATCAACTGAATGCGAGGTAATTCCATTCAACATTCTGATGGCAGCAAGGAAGAAGCGGTTTTGATTTGTTTTGTACTTGCCCTTACATTTCTGTACTGTTTTTTTTTTCCGAGGGAAGACGATGGAAGAGAATAATTCTGTGTTCTTGCAATGCTTGCCTTTCCGATGCAGCAGGATTTGTAAACCGTGTCAATAGATGGGTGTGGGGAGGGGCGGCTGGATTGAGTGATAACTAGCCAGTGGTTGTAAATGCTATGCCAAGTAATTCACGTCCTATCTCCCACATGAGTGTCCACGAGAGAGACGTTCGAATCGATTTGAATGCTGTCCACTCCCCTTGATCTGTGTGGTTCAAATACCGTTCAATAATGTCGACAACACTCGGGACAAGAGGGCCGGAGTAAATAGCGGAATTCAGTTCCAGGAATATGAGCACATTCCACGACCAGCACACAGCCCTATCGGCGAAATGCAGAACTTTGACAATACCCCTTAGCCAAAAGTTCAGAAATCTAATCCACGTGCTAGAGTAATAATGACAGCATGTATGTAGATACGAACGCATTAACGTTTCCTTCCAAGCCTGAAACTCTGATGATTTCGAGGTTTCTTTACACTCCTTTACTGTCACTCAGTCCGAATACTGAAATTTCTATTCTAAGGCTGTACTTACACCACGCGTTTCAAAATGGTTCCTACCAGAGACCAATACTAAGTGGTTTCATAGTGGATAATAACGGAGCTGACCAAGGATGCGCACATTCTACCCAAAGTAAAATAGAATTCAGATGATGTTCTTTCCTTTGTAGGTCAGCTTCTTTCTCTGTGTCATCATATAAACATCTCATTGATGGAATTCTCGTGTGCGCAGTTAACATAACCTGATGCAATTCGCGGGCATCATGTTATGACTATACTTCAGGCATGTATATTCTGTAATGCAGTAGCGAAATACTTTATGCATCCTCCAGAACTTTTACGATTCCGTTAACCAGATCTATTTGCGGAAGCAGATATACTTGGAATGCAAATGTGAAGTGGCATTTCTCATTTGCGGACTCGAAAACGGGTATTCTATGAAGGGATCTATGATTTATCATAATTGTTGCAGGTTCTAAATTATATTGTCATTTTTCTGTGGATTTGTGTTAATAATTCGATCACAATTGTTGTCCATCTCTATTTTTCCTTGGAATTGTGGAGCTGAGCCAATTTCCACGTGTCTGCATCCTGTTTCAATGTATGATGCATACAATATCATTTAAAGGAGGTGTGATGATTCTGGAAGACTGATGATTTTTTTTTTGTTTTATGGAAGTTCTCGAATTGTTTTATTTGTTATTGGAACTGCGCTCAGGACAGATTTTTATTGAGTGGTCCAATTCACCCCATATATGTTTTTAGACATTATTAATTGACATAGGACAGGAAGAAAAAAAAAATCAATTGAAAGCAAGAGCAAAGCATATGGACTTGATGGATACAACGCTGTACAAATCATGATTTTTTTAATGACTTTACAGAAGGCAACTCAATTGTGACTTTTTTTTGACAATGTATCAGGAAGTGAAAGCTGCATTCGCCATATTCACATACCATTGCAAATTCGGAATTTGAAATTCCACAAGACAGATTATATGCTTCCTGGATGTCTTCACCGTTGCGTGTTATGTTGCCGTCACGTGTTTTCTGTGCAATCTTGCTTTTGACATTGTAAAATATTGCCTGGATTTTTTTACTCACAACGTAGGATGATGATTGAAAGTAATTCATATCGGATGCTGCCTCGTGAGCTACTGATGCAGAAATTGCACCCGCAACAAACTCACAATCACGCAACAAATCCGATATTGAAATCTCCGAAAGCAGAACTACGAAGACTGAACACATCAATCTTCAAATGTGGCGTTAACCTTCACCTTAGTTCCAGTTATTTGCTTTCTGGACATATCAGAGCTGAATCATTTTTATGAAGGTGTAGCAATCGCGTTTTCTGCAATTTTACGTTCGCGAAAGGAACAGAATCAGCAAACACATATCGTTGCCATGTAATCCATCCTGGTTTTCTTTGATCGGATTCCATTTTTTCCATATTCTTGAGCATTTCATTGCACTTTTTATTATTAAAACAATGAACTGTTTCGTTCAAACACACATAGTAACATACCATTTCCATCTCGCATGTTACAATTCACTGGTCGGCATCCTTCAGCTGCTGACTTGAAATTGAATAGGTCTGCAGCTCAACTTTGCCTCGCCATTTGCTCCTGTCGCTTTTGCTCCCCCATGTCTGGATCCTCTGCCTGGGCAGAGATTCTGAACATTTCATGGAAAAGTAAAAACCAAAAGACAGCCGTGGATTCACGCTCAGGCATTGCTTTTGTCGGCTGTCCACTAGATTGGGAAGTCATTGTCATTTAAATTATATCTGGACATCACTAAGATTACATACCATAAACTAACTGTGCTACTGTGCTCTTAACGTGGTGATGTTAACTATTCCGCGAAAATTCATTCAAGCTAAAAAGAGTGTGATCAGAATTTGGAACATTAGTTGCTTTTACCTGACCTTGTATTACAGGCGAAGACTCATATGTTATGCATTCACGTGGTTGAAGTGAAATTAACCTCGATCACGTTTTGCTGTGTTGTTTCAATCAATGACTATGGTGATTATTCTTTTGCCACAACCATACAGAATGATTTTCACGAAGTCAATTCTCAGCAAAAAAAAACTGAAATACATTGGGAAAGATATATGTGGATAATTCGCAGTAAGACATGATGTATTCTTTCAAGTAATGAGTTACAATTCGATCATCTACTAGATAAAATGAAGAGAACAGGTAAAACACATTTAAGTGCATATTTGAATTAGCTGAATACAATTCAGTGCATAGATCTTTGGAAAAGAACATTGTGCCGACACGAAAAAGAAATTCTGAAATGTCTACCTGCGTGAGTCTTCTTGCACAATTCCAAAAGCGATTCACAAATTAAAATGTTATCATTTACATTGCAAGCGTTCTTTTATATGTTAATTCGTTTTGCACTTCATCTCCTCGAATATATGGCAAATCAACACGTCAAATCACTCATCTATCATTTGTTGATAAATTATTTTCGTTCGTGTGTGTGTGTGTGTGTGCGTGCGTGCACTCGTACACAAATACATGCGCGCGCAGAAAGAGTGAACCTATGTCTGAGGTACACATTTTGCTTCAGAAATCAATATTTTTATATCAAGTTACAGCGTATTTCTAAAATAATAGAATTAGTACTCGATAAAAGACGTAATGCAAACATTGAGGGGACGACAAATTAAGGTAAAAAACATCGCATACATCGGTGAACTCGGCAGTGATTGGAATTAATGTAATAACTGAAAATAATTTAACTCTAAAGTGAAACAAATACCACTTGATAAACCTGCAAATAGTAAACTCACAACTGTCTCTCAGTCTCCTTCTGTATCTCACCATATCTCTTTCTTGTTGCCTGATACAGTCGTGCACGTTCAGAAATACGCGCACACAAATAAATCAACACATACGTCCATGCTCACAAGCTCACATATTCATGCAAGAACAGACTTACGCACAGACATGCGTGTTTAAAAGAACATTTTATTTTCATACATTTCATCTATGAAACTTGAGGGGTTCAGCAAATCGAAACTTGCCTCCGTACGTTAAGCTGTGAAACAACAATTTAGAAACAGGTAACTTCGATGTAACCAAATGGTGCAATGTGTATCACAAATAAATGTACTGACTGACATGACACTCCCATTTGTTCTGTCTATGGAATGAAAATAAAATTTGCAGCGCAATTGTATTATTCAAATTATTATTATTTTTTTTTAAATTAGATGACGTCAGTACTGTAATTTTGGAAGCCAAAACAAATGCCCTCTGATCCGAGAAACACTGGGGACAGAGTTTATCCATGTTGCATGCGATGTTGATAATTACTGCCAAAGATTTCATCCGAATATTAGTGCATTAACGCAGACTGTTTTCTGATGTGCCAAATATGCAGCAGATAGATTTAGATTGATAGTTAAATTAACTCAGTGTTGAGTGGGAATGAGGATGCCTGTGGAATTCCAAAACAGTGGTCGAGTAGATGTGTTTTGTTTAAACTTTACCCGAGCCGCGGACAATAAAAGATGACTTTTTTAATTGACTATTTAGCGTTGGATATAAAATTTCTTGCCTAGCCTGCCATATCAACATGTACTGATGCCATAATTACAAAAATGTGCATGGCAAGTTGTGGGCATTTCAAGAGCGCAAACTGCGTGTTCCAGACCATTACATCCACTGCCCTCCCGGCCTCAAGTCATCAGCCACGCACACACACACACACACACATACAACTCAAAGATGTAGCCTATTTTACCATACTGCATATAGCAGTTCGCCATTTCTTCCAGTGCGATATTACTATACACATAATGGCAAAAGGTTTCTGCGCTTCTTGCCGAGGACATTCTTCAGAATAACGCTTAGTCAATAGTGACACTGATTCTCTGTTGTAATTCCTTCAGCATGTTGGGGGCCACGGAGATGGAGGGGCGCGAGCTGGCCAGGCATTGTGTTCTTGGAGCGATCAGAGGAGGGGCCGGGTGGTGGGGCGCAGAGTTGGGGTGGGGGAGGCAGTGGAGAGTAGGTAACAGCTTGTAATCCGGACGAAATTTAAGAATTGGACCTGAATTTAACAAACTCATGATACAACTCAGGGTGACGGAGCTTTATCGTTATTTGCTCAAGACGATAGAAACATTGAAAACCGATTGCAAATTAGTGCATCAACGGTGAATTCTGCACAAAGGGTTGTCGATTAAACCTGGCTGGCGCCTGACTATGCAAAGTATTGACAAATTATTTTCGCAGTTAGAGACATGAGTAAAGGTAAAAATCTAAACACAGAAATGTAGAAACTAAAGTAGGAGTAGACCGTTCGGCCGTTTGAGCTTTTGAGGCCCCTTGAGCCTGCTTCCCAACTAATTTGAGCACGGCTGATCATCGAATTGCAGGTTATGATTTTCTCTTCCCCCGATATCCCTTGGCCCCTTTAACTCCAAAATCTAAGCCTAGTTTCTTCTTAAGATGAGACAACGCTGTGGCCTCAACTACTTCATGTGGTAGTGGGCTGGATTCATCCACCACCCTCTAGGTGAAGGCATTTCTACTCACATCAGTCTAACGTCTCCGCAAATGTAAATTTCGAGTTCTGGACTCACACACCATTGGGAATATTCTTTTTAGAATCTACCCTTTCTAACACTGTTCGAAATTTCTAATTTTCAATGAAATCCGCTTTCACTCTTAAAACATCCATTGAATATAATTCTAACCGGGTAAGTTTTTCCTCGTATGACAGATCTGCGTGCCACAGATCAGCCTATTGAACCATCGATTAATTCACACTATAGCCAACATATCCTTCCTCAGATAACGACACAAAAACTGCACAGTAATTCAGGTGAAGTAGGGAAAAGGATGAATGTATTTTGTACCTGAAGGGAAAGGGTTAATGGATTTTGTACCTTGAATATATCACAAACATAACCCTTCCTCAAGACTGATCTCCTTAAGCTTATACTGTTCCTGGCAGTAATATAAGTCATTTGTTCATGTTAAAATATGTGAAACTTTTATAACAGCTGACAGTAAAACGTGACAGTTATTTTGCAGACTTTGCAAATCTTACCTGTTGTATTAGTGGAAATCGTTACACAGATGGTAGTTTACGATACCGGCTTTTAACAGCTGCTGATGGCAGATCACGTTACCGGCTTTTAACAGGAAGAGTCCAGCAGGGACAGCCACGATCGCACATGGAACTTCAAAGAAGGGATGCCGGTTCTACTGCAGAGGGAATTTCCTGAGTCCTGCCTGC
>JARDVH010000121.1:6579595-6592065 GCA_030324005.1 Negaprion brevirostris | reverse complement strand
TGCAAATACGAACATAATTTGATTGAAACATATAAAATCCTGACGTGCATCATACGGCTGATATGGGCCTGATGCCATGTTTGGAAAAAATGAAACTAGTGATTAGTACTGTTAACTAAGATGTAGCTGATATTTTTAATCTATCATAGTGCCATAAATCTATTGAACCCTGTTGCGCAAGAGGCAGCGCAAGCAAAACCTTTGAGTAATCTAAGGCCGAGATGGCTCAATTACTGATTGACAGGATGTTGAAAGGTTATCTAGGTAGTCACTAATGTAGGCTATGTTACAACTTAATGACTAGTGGAGGACGCTATTGGAACAGAATCGCGTTTGCCAAGTCCGCCATCTCTGCTGTCTAACATGACAAGGCAACAGTTCCATGGAAATCGATCACTGGATGAATGATCTCCAAGCAATCTAACATCCTATAGCGCAGTTTTATTGCCATTCCATTTGGGCAGTGGGGGGTGGCGGGGTGGGGTAGCAATCGGGGAAGTAACTGGCCAGCAGAACATACGCAAATCAGGATGGGGACTCCCCATTACTTGCTAAATATGAATGCACCATAAGTGTTGAAATTAACTGAAATTCAGCGAAATTCACTGTTCATGATAGAACGAAATGGATATAGATTATGGACCTTTCAATTAAGAACATTTAAACCAATTAATTTAGAAATAATAGATTTTAGACGTGGATCATATCGAAATTGATTGTGAAAAATATGATAACAGACGTTTGCAAAATTGCCCCCTGATTTGCACTGCTGCCTCACCATGCTACGGGCCAGAATACAATTCCAGCCTTGGGTCACCGTTTGTGTGAATTTTGCACATTCTCCCGCTGTTTGTACAGGTTTCTTCCAGGAGTCCAGGTGTTGTCGTTTCCTCCCACAGTCCAAAGATGTGCAGTTTAGGTGGATTGACCAAACTAAATTCCCTCTTAGAGTCAAAATTTGTGTAGGGCTGGGGAGTCAGTGGGGCAATTGTGTGGGGTAATGGGGATAGTGCCTCTGGGCAGGTTCTCTGTTAAAGAGTCAGTTTATTATCAATGATCCGAATGACCTCCTTCTGCTCCGCAGGGATTCAATGAATGGATTGGAACAGTTTATCATATGTTTAAAAAAAAGCGTGGCGAAACTGAAAATAAAACAAAAAGTTTAAGATAGTCAAAGAACCAAATACATGAACCAATACATGTGGCATCAATTGATTTTCATCTTTTCAAGTAAGGCACCATCAGACGGATGAAAGTACAATTAATTCAACAACAATTAATTATAGAATGAATTGATAACTAATTAATGAAGAGGAAACAACTAACCAGAATCAGTGATTTTAACGCATGATAACATATTGTTTAGGGGGTGACAGTCAGGGTAATTTCCGATACCCAAGCTATTCACATGTTTCAACAGTATGAACGTGGCACCATCTTATGTCTTTCCAAACTTGTTAACCATATACAATTCGGTGGAAACGTGAGTCATGAGAGTGTGCAAGAACAATTCATGGGGAGTTTTAAAATTTCAGGAAGGGTATAATAACATTATGCATCACATTGTGTGAATGGATGCGAAAAGTAAACAGATCAGTAATTACATTACGTAGTAATTGATAAGGGATTGAGAAGTAGTGACATGCAAAGCAAGTTGTCTGTAATGGTTTTTGGGTCATTAAAAATTGTGCACCATTGCGCCACATTATTACAAAAGCATTCAGATATTCATCTTCATTTCAATTGCATTTCTGATCAGAAGTAATAAAGTTCTGTTGCACGTCTACAGAACCGCGTTGAAATGCGTATTTTATCACCACGTTTAAGTTTACCCTCCTTAATAATGGAAACAAAAAAATATGCCTGCAGTAAGAAGAAGGAATAATGAATTGTGCCGTTGCCGATAACTGACATGCAGAATTGTGTGAATGTCTGGCATCGGTTTTGCAGCTTTTTCTTCAAATGAGATGTTAACAAGCTGAAGCATGCAACGTTCTTGTCGGATTCTGCAGTGTCGCAGTTGAAACGAGATTTCCTTCCTTTTGGACGGACTGAAGGTCCACAGTCTTACAATATAAGGTGCGTCCATGACGACTCAGAGAAACTCATTTCATATCTTGTTCAATCATTGCAATTTTCTCAATAGGAGAGCTCAAGTCACACATACACTTTCAGACAGCAAGAATATCGTGGGATATTGAAGGAGGGAGAAAAATGGATGATCAGTCTGAATCTAGGTGAATGGCGGAGTATAATCCTGTTAAATCAACCTAATGTTCGAAGTAACACTGTCACTTCACTAACGAAAATAAGCCTTTCAATAATGTGAAAAAAGGACTGGTCATTAATAAAGCACCATAGGCAAGAGTTGTAGCGTTTTTTGTGAGATTGCAATTCTTATGATTTATTTGCTTTGTTTTAATTTTGAAGCAATAATGTAATCTTTACTGAAAATCAGGACGTTGCAGGATTTTGGAATGTTTGCATTATTTTATTCCCAATCTTCTTTAATAAGTTAATAGAAATAGCAATTAGGAAAACATGCAGTGCTGAGAATGATAGATAGGTAAAGTATGAAAGAAAAGAAAACAATCCAGATTTGGATTCGGCAAGACAGCACTTCGAAGATGTCAAGATAAACTTAGCAGAAGAACGGCATTGTTTCTGGATCTACATCTTTTGGGTAATTAGCTACTCAGAAGGATCAGATTTTTTTTTCCTTTGATTTAATTGCCCGCAACCAGTTAACATAATTTGGCCTTTTGCTGATTATTTGCATGCAAATACACAAAAAATACCTTTGTTGTAACCAGGAATTCTATACATCCATGCATGTTTTGTTGATTTGTATTTCACTAATGCTCAAAAGTCCCGTTAGCGAACAGATTTTCTTAATTTCCGATTACTTTCAGATTTCCTTGAATATATGCCAGATGATGTTGCTGTTATTTCCTTTTTCTTTTTCATCTTCTATACTTCTGTCTTTGTCTCCCTTCTCCCCCTCCTCCTCCTTCTCCTTCTTTTTCTTTGTCCTCTTCTTCTTCTTCTTTGTCCTCTTCTTTTTTTCACGATTTCTTTTTGGTATGTCTTTTTTTGCAGGCACATCACTGCTGGCAAAGGAAAATGGTAAGCTACAAATATGCTACATTGAAGCAATAGTGTTAGTTGGAAAGGCATGGTGATATCATGGTATGTTTTCAAATTTATGTAATCAATTTTTCACAACAAATGAAAGCTCATTTTGACGCTTGGGGAACATTTGCCACAGCTCAAATATTGATGATCATGTTGTGAATTTTGGTGATCCATCGGTAACACTGCTGCAAATTCGAAGTTGAAATGCTCAGGAGCTTCCAATTTCTAGGTGTGCAGTTCACCAACAACCTGACGTGATTCCTCCATGCCGATGCTATAGTTAACAAAGGCCATGAACGCCTCTTCTTTTTTTTTGTGGGTAAGGTTATTTAACATGCTCACTACCATACTCGCCAACGTTTATAGGTGCACCAAAAAAAAAATCTTTTTCTGAGTGTATCATTGCTCGGTATGGCTCATGCTCTGCCCGAGACGGCAGAAGACTACAATGGGTCATGAAAGAGGCACAGCTTATCACCAATACTAGCTTACAATCCATTAACTCCTTGGAAATGCAGCCAGCAGAATCAATGAACACGCACACCCCGGACATACTCTACTCCACTGTCTTCTTTTGAGGAAAGATATAAAAATATATTTCTTTTAAAAAGTCTGAGGTCACAAACCTATCGATCAACAACATTTTTCCCCGCTGTCATCGGACGTTCGAATGGACCGACCTTTTATTAAGTTGATCTTTCTCTACACCCTAACTAAGACTGTAACACAACAAATCTGCTGCCTTTCATTTCCTTCGTTATGTACGGTCTGATTTGTTCGTATAGCACACAAGAAACAATATATTTCATTTTATACTAATTTATGTGGCAATATATTTTAAATCAATTCAAATCTCAATATTTTATGTGATGATTGTGGAGGACGTGAAATTTGTGTTGTAAATGAAAGCAAACATGGACCTTGAGATGTGTTCTCACTAGTCCACACGTTTTGCTTAAAATATTGATACTAAAAATGTATTAGTCTCTTGATAACGCCTAGATTTTGTGTCGCTCCCTCAATATGCAAAATTTGCCATTTACAACTGTAATGACAAAAATGTGAGATTTCGACAGTGTGCACCCCAACAGATGATCAATCATGAAATCCTGGAGTATATTCTTCATTTGTTGGATGTTGTATTCGCAACCCAGGGTCTTCAAAACTTTGAATTCAATCGCACAGGGAACTGTCCTCAATTATAAATTAAAAGTTTTTACTGCAGTACTGAATGCGTTCTTGTCAAGTTTGTGAATGAGCAAAAGAGATGGGAATGCAAGTGGTGAGAATAACAGAAACATTCCAAATTTGGAAATAAGCAGACTACTTGAATGCGCAGTAATACGACAGATGGAATAAGGTGCTCGGAAATGCGAGGTTCTGCATGTTTGTAGGGATACAAAGAAGATCAAGATTAGCTATTTGTATAAAGATTGCCGAAAACTGCAGCACTGAAGGATTTGTATCCTTGCGAATTAAACACAAAAAGCTCGTATTAAATTTGAGCAGATGATTTTAAAGGCCAATGGAATGCTTGTTGTTTATCTCAAAGAGAATGGTGTAGCAAAATGGCATTTCTAATGTTGCAAAATAAACTGGTTGGAACACCCTTGAAATACTGTGGACATTTTTATCTCAGCTAAAAATATATAATATATAACGTCAGTACATGCAATTCAGTGAACGTCCAGCTCAATGAATTCGCTTATACAAGGATTTTCTTTAGAGGGCCAATTGAATAGGTTTTCATTGAAGGAATTGGAGGTCATACGCTTGTGAGGCAATCGTCCTGAGCCAACAAGCATTAGCAGAACGCATGACAGCATAAATGATGGAAGGGCAGCTCGCCATTTGAACAAGTGAAAGACGAGAATGTATACCTTCAGCCCAAGAACTTTTCATTTTAGACAGAGATGAGGAAAACGTTCTTCTTCGACAGAGGTGAGTTAAACTGGTGAATTCGTCACCACCGAGCATTACAGAGGTGAGGGCGTTAAATAGTCTCGATATTTCGAGAGTAGTTGCAATGATTAAAAATATAGCGAGAGAGATTGCGATGAAGTGGAAAAGTTGAGTTAAGCATTCTGTTATCAGATCACAGTTCAGTACGCAGATCAGATCATTATGTTAAATGTCACGATGACATTTGGTGCGGAGAAGTTTCGAAGGGCCACATCTTCAAATTCCACTGTCTTGCCTCTTGGCTATCGTAAAAAAAGACCTCGGCTCGTCCACATTTTACGCTATATCCACCATATGGGGGAGGCTCATGTAGACATCTACATCATCTCACTAAAACTGCATGGACAGACATAAGATTTGTAGCAAGGAAAACGACCTGCTTTGGAGCATGCCAGCCATGGACTCCTCAATAATTAATGAACATCCAGACTTCTGACCTGATAATTGATAACCGTTTTCCAGGAAGTATCCAATCACGTTAATGTCTAAGACATCTCCGTGAGGATTTCTTCTGTTGACTTCTTGGAACGTATTATTCTTCTCCCACACCTTCAAGCATCCTCACTTGTGCTAGATCCGGCTCTGGTCACATGTTAACCGACTGAGTTCGATTGGGGCCGTTCTTGCTTGCATCCAAAATGCTATGCAACATAAAATATTGTTTTGACAATAAAATCAGAAACCCTCAGCTTCATGTAAGGAGCTCTTCCCGCTTGTGTGTGTGTGCAGGAGGGCTGTGATTAGATCAGTATCTGGCGAACCAGACAGAATCCAGCTGAATAATTGAATGATTGTGTTATTATGAAGCAAAATAATATATCACGGAGCTGTCACACGCTGTTTAACGCCGTGGATCGGAGTGAACAGATTTCAAAGAAAGGACGAGTGGGAAAAAGGTAAAGTAATGTGGCCCGTCCAGTTGGACTTACTGGGTTTTAGTATAATATTGTGAGACTTCTTACACTGCTAGTCCTCCGGGCAGCGAGATCTACTGCCAACATTGATGATCTGATAAAATCATAGTGGATCTGATAAAGAACTTCAAATTTCAAAATGTAGATGTTGTTTCCCAGAAATTCGAAAGTTGAGAGAAGCTTCAGGAAACAAAAGTAAGGAATATGTCAGTAGTATTTTATCGAGTGTACTTTTCACAAGTTGATGCGTATGGGTTTGAGTGAAGCGGCGTCAGGGGTTTATTTCTCACCAAAATGTAGGTCTTTTGATATTATGATTTGCTGGTTTAAGAATCGGAAGCGCATCACAATCGTGCCGAATTTTGCAGCTCTTTGCTTGGACTTTGTGAAAATAAGGAATGCCCCATTTCCCATTTCAAAGCTGCTCGGGGTAGATATTGCAAGAGTGCCACTATATTTAAACAGTGCATCGGTTGAAATGTATCCCTGCATTGTGGCAACAATTGTACTTGAGTCATATTTGGCAACCACGGCACGTTTCCATGTAGAGACTAAAATATGACATTACTGTTACAACATGCTCCTTCACTAATATTGCAAGATAAATAATTCACGGAACAACTTTTTAAAATGTCTGATTGTCATTCATGATGCATGAGCTCGGAAGTATCCGTTCGCCTAACGGCGAACATGATTTTGTTCTTAGTTTGTGGCAGATCCTCGAACAGCTATAATAATTCGATTTGATCATGAAAAAAAATGAAGCCTCTAAAAGTAGCTACAACGGACAATTCACAACTGCAAAATTCCGCAAAGATTGTCTGAGTTAAAGCATACTTGCGACATGAAAATGACAACTGAATCTTGGCTGGAAATTCTGTTTGCTTTGCTATTGATATACTCTTTAGAACGCAGGCTACGGATTCAGTGGCTCGATAAATAGTTGTCTTCAATATTTCGACCATTTCCTAACAAATCAGATATTCTCGAAAGTTGCAGGAGGCGCCTCATCGTCAAGCTCTAAAAATGGCACGTTAAAACATTCTCACTCTCCTCCTCTGATAGTCTTGATGTCAAGGCAATAGCTCTCTGATACCATTGTCTGGCAAATACCATATTGAAATCGTGGGCAAAATTTCACATTCCAAATGGCAGCATGGTTCCTCACTGACTGCATATCAATAAAACATTTCACCCAACTTTAATTGTTGCATTTTCACTCTGATTAATTTCCAAATTTGTTTGTAAAAGATGATATGTTCAAGAAATTCGAAAATGCATTTTTCTTCCCTCAAATATCACATCATTCTTCCTTAACAAGACTATCTAAATAATTTTAAAAAATGGTATATGTTGATGGCGACTGTAATGAAGAAAAACAAAGTTCTTGCAATACTGGAAAAGCACGGTCGCGGTTGGTGAAGTGGGATTTGGGTTGAAGGCCACATTATGTCAGGAAAGTTCGTTATATAGAAGGGGTAACTGGTTTGAATCTTTTCTGCTGAAATATACTGCTACATTTCAATTAAAACAATTCAAAGTTTGCAATTCAATTTTGTTGAGGAATTGAGCAAATTCAGAATCAGCCTTCCTGCGAGAGTAAATTAGGTTATAACTTGAAAAAAAAGCATCAATATGCATATTTATGAGAAGAAGGGTGAACATTGTTTGTCGTTGAAATACTTGTTCAATCACGGCGCGAGAAATGGATTCCTTCTGCGTTCTGCCGTTTCTGCATTATTTTTTGCATTTTATGTGATAACGGTTTCCAAATGTTGCACATCTCCACGAATGTGTGGTGCAGTTTTACGTTTGAACAACCTATTCGGTGTCCAAACAGGATTGGTAGACTTCTGCAAGATCGCCTTCTGGCACATTTAGTATGTGATTTTTGCATTTTTGCCCAGAAGTTCAATATGTCACTTTGCGTTTGTATACGCAGGACCAAAGGAAATGAAGAACACTCTCAAAGAAAAGGGTATGCCAAGCTAAGGCGCAGTTCAAGTTATGGCGCGAAATGATATCTTATGCTCAAAGAAGTTGGCAATTAAGGATCCACGACTTCACGCCGTTTATAATTGAATTCATCGGTCTAACTATCCAACTGAACTAGGTAAACGGATGATAAAACAAAACTAACTACTTATTTTCCTGACCGTTGAGATAAAACTACCTTTCTCTTTTAGGAACAGAAAGAAAAAAAAACAATCTGAGTTTCATATCGCTATTAGAACATATTGGTGTGCAACTCCTCAACTCTTCATTCCTTCACCTCTTAGCGTCATACTTTCGGAAAGATGCAACAGCAAGAGGCAAATTGTACACTCAATGAAGAAAAATTATGCCAAGGATCAAGAATGTTACTTACTGAGTAAGACTGGATTTTTTTTTGGCGGGGGGGAGTGGGGGTGGGGCGGTACGGTGGCGGAGTGCTCTATACATTTCTTTTCTCAGAGACTAGTAGGGGGATTGACCTTTTTAAACTCGGAGGATGTGAGGAAAGAATAAATGGAGGAAGTACAGCGCCACTGCTGACAGAAAATGGCAACATATGGCAAATATTATCTGTAAGAGACTGAACAGATCATAAGTAATTGAGGCTTGAGAAGCAACCGTTTTGTTTTAGGAACTTCAAAATGTTTTGCTCGGAAGTAAGGATTCATAAAGCTATTTAAGAGTTAATTGAATTATTGTATGAAAACTTTAAAAGACAGGCTTAATGACAAAAGGTGATGTTTTGCTATCATTGAAATCCTTTTCAAACTTAGCGGGGAAAAACAATGCCTCCTTCTGTGTTGACCATTTTGTGTTTTATTTCTATGATAATATTTTCCAATTGTTAAGCATCGCTATGACGTCATGATTCAGTCATACGTTTTAACAAACGATCCAGTGTCCAAATTGGATTGGAAGTCAGTGCAATGTAGCCTTCTGACACAAGCGCATTATGAATGTGACTTGTGTGTTTTGAACAAGATTTCAACCCGTCGCTTTGCGTTTCTCTGCACAGAAATAAAAGAAGTGAACGACGCGCTCAGAGAAAGCAGTCGGCCAAGCCAAGAAGCGCTTCAAGCAATGGCTCGAAATGACATTTTCTATTATACGTATATAGGATCACAATTAGGAAAATGATACGATATGTGAATTTAATCATTTGAAAAAAAAAACTCATCAGCGTGCACTATCATACTGAATTAAATTCTTAAACCAATCAAAACCATTTTTCCACGGGCAGATGCGAAAAGCCTTTATTTCTCTTTTCGAAACAGAAATGAAATCAGGCAACTGAGTTTCAAGTAGCTGATACAAAATGTAACGTACATTTGCGCAATTAATTCAGTTCTGAGCGTCATGCATTCGGAAAGATATGCAGGCAAGAGGCAAAGTGTACATTGGACGAAAGAGGATTATGCCAAAAATCAAGAAAGATAATTTCGAGTTCGACTAGATTTGTGGGGCACTATACAGCTTTTTTTTCTTGTTGAAGACTAAGGGCATATAGTTATTCAAACTCATAGCAAGGGAGGAGAGAATAAAAAGAAGAAACATACAGCCACTGCTCTTACAAAACGAGAACGAAAATATCAGATACTGATTGTGATGTACAGAACAACACATATGAAATTGACGTTTGAGGAGCAACCACTTTTGTTTTAGAACTTCAACGTTATCTGTCGCGGAGTCAGGCACGTTAAAACTATCCCAGACGAAGTTGAATTCATATTTGAAAACACAAAGCTGAAGATGACAGAGTACTTTCTATTGTTCAAATGCTTTTCCCAAACTTCGTGCGATAAATGGCCCGCTCCTTTGCTCCGATTATTTCGTTGTACTTGATTTTCTGTGATAACGTTTTTGAAACGTTAAATATCTCCACGAATACTGGTTTCAGTAAACTTTTGAATAAAATCCAAACAAAATTGGAAGGCGGGCCCATGTCGCATTCCGGCGCATTTAGAATGTGGACTCTGTGTTTTACACAAATTTACACAATGTAACATTACTTCTCTCGAAGCAGGACTAAATGAACAGGAGAACGCTCTCAAAGAAAGTGGTATGTCAAGCCAACAAGCGCTTCAAACAACGGCTCGAAATGATATTTTGTTTTGCGCGCGCAAAAGTTTACAATTAAGAATCCAGTGTGATACGTGAATTCAAACATTTTATAATTTAAATCGTCAGCGTGTCTATTATACTGAACTAAATAAAATGAATTATTAAATCAAACTAAACTTTTTTTTTCTCTAGCGATGGAACTCGCCTATCTCCTTCGAAAACCAAAAAAAGAACATGTTGGGAATTCTTAAGAGTCATGGCAGCAAAGGAAGGAACTGAAGTTTCCTTTCCAAATGACGCTTTTCCAATACTCTTTGAGAAAGGATCATCTGAAGTCGAAATGTCAACTCCTTTCTCCCGTTTTAGATGTTGTTGAACCTGCTGAGATTTTCGAGCATTTTCTCCGTTGTTTTCAGATTCCAACATCCGCAGTAATTTGCTTTTATTTAAACTTCCTCCTTTCCGAACACACACACACACACAAGCAGCGAACTGAGCTTCAATTAGCTGATGCAAAATTTCACGTGCACCTGTTCAACTGTACGAATACTTCAACTGTGAGCGCCATGCTTTCGAAAAATGTGATGACAAGAGTCAGAGCGTTATATGGATTAAGCAATAATAATGCCAAGGATCAGAAGCAACAGTTTCGAGTCAAATTGTGTTTGTTGGTGCTCTATACATTTTTTAATTGGTGACTAATCGGCGGGTTGGGTTATTAAAAATTATATGAAGTAAGGGGATTCTCAATGGGGGAAATACGCAGCCACTCTTGATGGAAAACGAGAAAGAAATGGTCAGATATTGACTGTAATCGAAAGGAAAATAAACACATAAGTAATTGAGGTTTGAGGATCAAACTTTTTTTTATCTAGGAATATTAATGTTTTCTGTCGGGGAATAAGACGAACACTAATCATGTGTAAATTGGAGTAATATTTGAAACAAAAAAAACAGGAATATGAACATTATGGGGAGACCCCAGTATTACCTATTGTTTACATCCTTATTCGAACATGACACGAGATATGGTCTCCGTCTGGGGTGCTGCAATGACTGTTTTATTCTTGATTATGTGTGTTAACAGTTACCAAACGTTAAACATCTGCATGAATATAGGTTTCAGTTATATGTTTGTACAAACTACCCTATGTCCCACCAGCATTGAAACAGAGGTTCATGTTGCCTCCTGTTTCATAGGTAATTAGAGTGTGATTTGTGAATTTAGAGCAAAAGATTGACATGCCACTTTGTTTTTCTCTGTGTAGAACTAAAGGAAATGAAGGTCCTTCTGAAAGAAAATGGTATGCCAAGCTAAGACACTGTTCAAACTAATGGGAGAGGTTATATTTTATTCTCGCAGAAGTTTTCAATTAAGGATCCAAAATTATATGTGACTTGACACAGTTTGTAATTTGATTCATCAGCATGCCTTATCATACTGAATTAAATGAAGAAATGAATAAACAAAGCAATGTCCCCCCCTCCCCCCCCCCCCACCCCCGATGGCACGTGGGAGAAGATCTTCCTCTTTTCAGAACAGAAAGAAAAATAGCGAACAGAGTTTCAATTAGCTAATGCAAAATTGTAACTTGCAATTACAGCCTCGTCTGTACGATTACTTCAGTTCCGTGCGTCAGACTTTCTGAAAGATGTAATGGCCAGAGATAGGGTGCACACTGGATTAAGGAAAGCTATGCCGAGTATCGGGGACAACAGTTATAGGCGTTAGATAGGATTTGTCCGATTATATATGTGTTTTTTTTAGTCAAATGTCGGGATTGGGATATTCAAATACATTGGAAGTGAGGAGAGAATAAATGTTGGAAACACAGAGTTGATAGAAAATCAGAACAAAGCAACAAAGATTAATCGCAATAGTCAGTAAAATGAATAAGTATTTGAGGTTTGAGGAGAAATCATTTTTGTTAGGAACTTCTAAATTATCTGCCGGGGAATACGGCTCATTAACGCGATTCAAGAGTTTTTTTTTGGAGGGAGAGGAGCGGGGGGAAGGCAATCAATAGCAGGCAGACTTACGAGCAGAAAACAGGGTATTGTTCATTTTCGAAATGTTTTTTTTTTCCAATATGGCGTGGTAGTTGGCTACCTCTGTGCTCCGACCATACTGTTGTCTATAAGAGAATCCATAGAATCCATACAGTACAGAAGGAGAGAATTCGGCCCATCGAGTCCACCAACACAAGGCCGCTCCAACCCATATTACTGATTTTATATGACATTTATATCCAAATCAAACGATTACCATGAATACAAGGTTCAGGAAATGTTTGAAAAACCTATTCAGTGCCCCACCAGGATTGTAGCGCAGGTCGAAAGGCGCCTTTTGGCACATGTGGATGTAAGCTGAGGCTGAATTCACTCTATGGCTGAGCTGCTATA
>JARDVH010000121.1:6265466-6277510 GCA_030324005.1 Negaprion brevirostris | reverse complement strand
ACCTGTAAAAGCAAACCTTAATTCACCAGTGTCAATATGGATTTGGGAAGGGGGAAAATTGCCTGACAAAACTGTTGGAGTTATTTGAGTATGTAACCAGCAAGGTAGATATCTATGATTCTCTAAATGTGATATATATGGACGTTCAGAAGGCTTTAATAAAGTGCCACGCCAGAGACTGATCCCAACGGTTAGATTCCAAGAGGTTGAAGGTAGAGTAGTTAACTTTGATTGAGGACCGGCAGACTAATAGAAAGGTTGGAATAAATGCTTCTTTCTTCATGTGGCGATCAGTAACTCTTGGGGTCGTGCAGGGCTGAGCTCTCGGAAACAAACAATTTGCAACCTCTATGAATGGCCTACAAGCTGGAACAGAGTGCAACTCAGCATAGTTTGCTGGCGACACGAAAAAAATTTGGGAAAACAAGCTGTGATGAAGAGATTTAAAAGGTTCAAATGGAGATTCACAGCCTCGAGTAAAAGACCTGAATGTGGCAGATGGAGTTTAATGTGGATAAGTGCGAGGTTTTCCATTTTGGATTGAAAAATAAAATGGCAAATTACTATTTAAATGGGAAAAGGATTAAAAATGAGACGGTGCAGCGGCCTGTGTGTCTTTGTGCATGAATCTCAATAAGTGGGCTTGCAGATGCAGATCGTTATAAGGAATGTAAACGGTATCATGGCAGTTACTGCAAAGTGTCCAGATTATTAAAGTAGGAAAGTGTGTTTACAATTATGCAAAGCAATTGTGAGATCAAACTTGGGATGTTGTGTTAAGTTTCGGCAACTCCCATTGAGAAAGAATATGGTTTGCACCGGGGGAGCTTCAGAAGATGTTCACTTGATTGATTCCAGGTTGAAGGAGATGTCGTATGCAGAGCGGTTGAGTATCTTGGACTTATAATCGCCAAAGTACAGAATAATGAGGGGGGATTTGATTGAGATGTACAAAATACTTAACAGGGCTGAGAAAGTCTGTGTTAACCAAATGTTCTCCCAATTAGAACAGTTAATGGGAAGACACCATAGTTGTAGAGTTGTGGGAGGTGATGTTCAAAACAAAGATAAGGAGCAGCTACTTCTCACAGAGGATTGTGAAAATATGGAGTTTTGCTCCAGGGTGCAATCGATGCAGATCAGTCAATGGATTCACGACAGCGGTAGATAAATGTTTTATCACAAGTGTGACGAAGGGCTTTGGGGAAAATGCAGTGTTGTGGAGTTAAGATGAGATGGAGACCAGCCAGATTATATATTATGATGGAGCGGGCTCGTAGGCTGTGACTTGAGTACTCACTCTCCCAATGCCTATGTTCTTATTCTGGTCGCCCTGTTACTACATTTCTGATAGATTTTAATCGAATTGCCACGTTGAATTTATTAACCATTTATGTTTCCATCTGTTTCACAAAAAAAAGATATTCTGGTGAATATCATTTGCTGGTTAAATGGATTCAGCCTTTGTTTGTGGAGATCTATATATTTCCTTTTTACTGTTTAAGTTATTCAGTTCAAATGCGCCAGAATCTGCAGAGCAATTTGTCTGCTTCATTAGATTTCCAACGTTGTAGCATGTCTATTGATCACCTCCATCTCATCATAACTTTCGAAAGAATGCAAAACACGTTTTACGGATTGATACAATTTAAGAAAAAAAACAGCAGATGAAGGAAAGCAGAAATTATATTAAAAATGTGCTCAGCAGACCTGATAGCTTTCTGAAGAAAGACACAGAACTCACCACGCCAGTCTACAATTACGCTTCAACTGATTAATTGAGTTGGACAACGTCCTGGAACAAGGGATATTGGTGACATATGATTTGCATCAGTATTTCTTAGATTTTCTTTTCTCACAGTGAGGAAGGAGAATGAAGCGTGTTTAAACGGTTAAATCCGAAGATTTCGAATTAGCTGCTTTCTTCCTCCTCACTGTTAGTCCGCTGGGGGCGGAAGCACTCCCTCAGATAAAAACATTGTTTAGAATCCCCTTTTTTTGCGTGTTGCATTTTTGAAGTGTATCATGACTCAATCATGACCCCTGAAATGAAAAGAATCGAATGCACGTAAAACTGTTTGGAAGGTTAGAATGTTCTTTTTTCAATTAAGATAAATTTCCGGTCTCCTTAATTCAGGGAATGCATTTTACCAAATATTAATCATTTCATGTTTGACATCACAAAACACTGAGTGCAGGTGAATTTACATGACTTAACGTTTAGCCTAGGCTTTCATGGACCCTCAATTTTATTCAACCCAATATAAGTAAACGAACATTAGCGAAACGATTTCAATTTGGCCTGATGAAGCATGATATGTATCTGATGTTAACTCCACATATTTTCTCACAATGCTCGGGTTATGGTTCCAGATAATCCCTTTCTTTTAATTGTTGCATTTAGAGTGTTATTCCACACTGCCACTAAATGACAATGTTCTTGCAACATTATTGTTTCCCCTGTTAGAGATTCAAAAGCTTAAAGAAGACATCAATGATCAAGGTGAGCATTAAATAATTAATCGTTCATTTGAAAATGGGTAAATGCTGCACCCGGCTTGGCCTTAGAAAAAAAAGCATGTTCGTTTAATGATACGTGATTTCACTTCAAAGGGAATTTGAGCGTTGTTCTGGTACATTCCGTTATCATGTCAACGAACATATAACTCACGATGGATATTGAAAGAACTCAGAAATAGACAGAGATTTGTACAAATTGGCAGTAATTTGAAAGACAAATCTAGGTCCTTTGTTCTCAATATCTGTTTATCGAAGGCAACTGTCCAGTTTGACGCTGATTATTTAATGAACGGCAAATAGGACTGCAAGTTGTTCGCTGTTCCTTGCTGTGAAGAATCTACGGGAATCAGTGATGTTTAATTTGGATTCAGATTATGCAACTACAATCATAAAGCGCTTGCTTATATAAAAAAGAATAATTGCACCATGATTGTCTTTGTAGGCGTTGTACTTGAAATGAGGTGAAGTTTCGTTGCTCCAAATTGCATGTCTTCCACTCAAAAACAAGTCATTTGACTAAGGGAATGAGAATAAACTCTATAACGCACACAGGCTTTGTGTTGCGTTCTTCCACATAAGTTATTGAGACAATCCTGCTTCTGTTATCTCCTGCCTGCATACCGATTCGTCTATGACTTGGACCTTGGCATTTACCTCGAGTACCTGTCAGGCAGCAAGCTGCTCATTCTTACACATCTCGGAGTGAGCTCGTGTAATCTTAATTTCGTGTTGGAAGTAATAACAGCAGTGTTGCCTTTATGATGACTAAATTTGATGTCAGCCTTTTCTGCTTCCACCCTGTCGACAGCATGATGTTTGATATTTGAATAAACTTTGTTCTCACTGGAACGGCAGAGATTGAGGGATTACGTGATGGAGGTTTACAAGGTTATGAGTGGAATGGGCAGAGTGGATAGTCAGAAGCTATTTTCGAAGGTAGAAAAATCAAGTACGATGGGCCATTGGCTTAAAGTGCGAGGGGAATGTGTAAAGGGAGTGTGCGAGACAAGTTTTTGCTTCACACAGAGGGTGCTGAATTTCTAGGACGACCTGCCTAGGGCGATAGTGGGAGCAGGTACGACAGAAGTATGGAAGGGGCAGCTAAATGAATACATGAAAGGAATGGGAATGGAAGGATATAGATTACGCGCATACGGTTTTTGTTTAGGCAGATATTATGACAGGCGCAGGCTTGGAGAGCTGAAGGGCCTGCTTCTTTGCTGTACTTTTCTTTGTTCTTTGTTCCGTTTCATCGAAGCTTTGGCTCTAGGTCCGGAAGATAAATGTCACAAACATTTCCTTCTTTCATAATAGCTACAATCTCGCGGTTCTTGCATCAACTTCGTTAATACCATTTTCAACTTAAAGCCACTGTTTTTTTCTGTCTTGTTTTTTTCATTAAAATGGAGAGAGGAATGTGCAAAATATTTGTGGTGTGGAAAGGCAATTGAAGACTAGAAACTTGCTTTGTATTTGCTGCATTCTGTGAGGAAATTAGCCGATCTTTGTATGCGTAGTAACTTGTGGACCTGTGCTTCAAATGGCCGTAATCCAGGAGCCTGAATACAATGAGAGCGGGGGTGGGGGGGTGGGGGGTGGTGGTGTGGTGTGGAGAGGACAGCCTGAGGCTGTGTCAATTGGAATGCACAATAAATACGTCAATTTGAATAAAACAGAACAGGCTTTGAGGAGAACTTTCAGGGGGTATACTAAAATGAGGTTTTTCACTGTAGGAGAGTTTAGATTTTGGGATAATGTTTAAGTATAAGCGGTGATCCAATTATCTCTGAAATGACAGCAGTTTCTTTATATAATTGGCTCACTGTAGTTTTTGAGGTTTTGGATTTCTGTTCCCAAGCAATCAATCGCATAAAAAGAACAAACATTATTAAAATAAAAAAAAGGTGGAGAGATGAATAAATGGAGAGAGAACGAGGTGGATGGACGGACGGAGAGATGGACAGACGGCAGGATGGATGGACGGACGGACTGACAGACAGACAGGCGGACGGACGGGCAGAGGGACGGAAGGACGGAGGGACAGAGGGACGGAGGGATGGAGGGATGGACAGACGGACGGACAGCAGGATGGACGGATAGGCGGATGGGTAGATGAATGGATGGATGGATGCATGTATGCATGAATGGTTAGTTGGATGATTCGCAGATGGCAACCCAACATATTGTTCTCTGATAAGAAATAGGTCAAGCTTGTTGATCATTGAATGACTATCTTGGTGCTTTAATCCACTAATATTCCTTGTAGAACAACAAATAGGCAAGAAAGACAGAGGTAATTATACCAACCGTTTATCAGCTACCTTTTTTCGCTATTATGCTTCGTTTTCATTTACATGCTGGTGTTGTATTGCGTGCACAGATACTGGTTTGCTCTTTCACATTTCACCTTAACCAATTGTATGCATTTTGCACGCCTTCAAATTGATTGTCCTGGAATTTATCTACAAATCTAAATATTTTTGTAAAAGGCTTTGAACGGCTTTGAACTTTCGAACATGTTTTCTCCTGTGCAATAAGAAATACATCATTATAAAAGTAAGTCAATGAACATTTGTCACACATATGGAAAATCTGTTGATTTATTAGTGGCAAGTATTTCGTCAACGAAATATAAGAGCGTCTGCATGGATGAATTAAAGGCCCACTAAGAAACATGTATGTTGATCCAAAGGCAATCCCTCGAAAACTTAGGGTAATACAAGAGTTATATGTTTTATGCGAGAAAATAAATGCTGAACTAAAGTAATTGGAAGAATTGAGCATTTTCCAGCTCCTTTAATTCTCGTACTGTGCACTATCAGTAGATCCTGCACTGACACTGGACAGGACATTCCATATGCTTATAGATTAAAATGGAATATTAAAGTGGCTGCCAAATTGGGAACACATTGTGGTTCATAACGGTAAGGGTGTCTTCTGTATAGTGTCACCTTGGGTGATGACTGTAACCAGATAGAGACCAGCCTCTATAAATTTATGACAGGTACAAATAAATAATTTGTTCTTTCCTTCGGCTAGTATTCGAGCATCGTTACATCATGTCTTGTAATCGTGGCTATGCGTTAAATATTATTGAACAGATATTCGGGCAGGATGTTCAGCCAGATACGAAATCCAAACCAGCCTCTTTGTGCTACAACGGAGATAATTTTCTGCCGCATTACCATTGGTTGAATCGAGAAAAATATTTTCCATGCGCAGTCGTAAATATTAACGTTTGTCTTTTGTTCACTCACCCACGCCACATCAACATCTCCTCCCCAACATAACCACCCGCCATTCCCCCATAAGAACTGGATAAGCTGAGGAAGAAGCTTCAAGATTCTGGTGAGCACGGGGAGCACTCCAGCGTCTTGCGTATTGGTTCATATTGTGATTATTAGTGCACGTATTTGTCACAGCAGTACTTCGACGGCTTGTGGCCCAAAGTAAAAAGGTGCTTACATTGGACATTGACAATATCGACACTGCATGCTAAATTATTTTGGGTTTATCCCAGTGCGTTTAGTTACCTCAAATCAGTAAAATAACTCAATATCGGGTGTCAAATTTGCTTCCACAGCGCCGGCGTTTGAGCAGTAGACGATTTCATATTCCAGCCATCACCACTGAACAAAAAAAATACGAATGGGGAGCTTAAAACAATCAATTTTGAGGACTGATGGAAAAAAAGAGGCAGAGTTACTATTCTAGTGATCCAACTGTATTTAATAAGATGAAAGGAAGTATATTTTGCAAAACACACACTATTGCATTGGTGCACACGGCAGTGGAACCATTTCATTTGGTTTCCTATCCAGAAAAATGAATGCATCATGCAGATTAACATGTTGTTACTATATAGAAAACGTCAGGTTCGGTTCTTCTTATCGACCTTTCGTGGAAATCAGGCATGATCTTTCCACATACCTTTACGTCCGTCTCTGTCGAACATTGCACCGATCGTAGTTGTGGTTGTTCCGTGCGCAATTTCAAAACTCACTCTTCACGTGCAAAATCTTTATATATCTTTTCTGAAGATACGTCGATTAAATAATATCAACCATCCTTTGTTTGTATAGCTCAGTGTAGAACCAGTAAGGAAGCTGCCAACTGGAATAATTTTGTTCAAATATTCAGACATTGGCATTCGCATATCGTCGACCTTGGAATCTGTGTCCATTCAATTGTTTCAGGCACATCGCCTCTTCGTTTTTTACAATCCCAGAAGTGAATATGACAACTCCTATTTGGTCTGTAATGTTCTACGATATTGCACATTTGTGTTGATCTAAACCAGAAGGCCCGAAGCTTAACGTGCACCAAGTTCTATTTAAAGATCTTCCTTCGGTCGCTGTCTTACACTTGTTCTCGATAAAGCAACGGATCGATTTTTAAATGGGTATCTGAGTACAAACGTGTTCATATCCCCAAACAATTGTCATCATTCCTTTCAAACTCACAACTCTCGAACATGTTCGTTTATCGGAACTGGGTCCCTCGACGCACACAGCTATTAATTACTGGCCTATGGGGAACAATGGCCTGAGTTATCTCAGACCTAATCACAGGTATTCTGTACAAATTCTAGCGACTGTGTCCCTTTCATTCATCGTTGAAGCATTTTTTTTAGAATGCAAACATTTTACAAAGTGTCTGGGGATCTACATAATTGCAAAAAGACGGTGTCAATTTGATCCTGTTCGTAAAAAAGGAATGTTGCATTTTGTTTAAAAAAGGCTGCAAAAAAGACTGATGTATCTAAAGTATTATTCATAATCATCTTAGAACGAAAAATGATCTCAGATCAAGAAGGTAAGGAAGCAAATGAATTTCAATTCGACAACATTAATTTTCTGTTTGTGGGCACCGTTCCTTTTCCCTTTCCTCATCAGAAATATTTTCATAATCAAATATTCAATTGCAATTGCTAGAGACGTTTTAAATGAATCCTTGGAAACCAGGGGGAGGCAGTGTGTCGTTATTTTCCCGCCGCTGGGAAAGGAAAAAAATTAACTATGCATTCAAGAATATCTTCAGGATTTTAAGGCCAGCAGGTATTTTTACGACGTGATAAAAAAATGTCGGTCATCAGCCTCCTACGCCTGCCAATGTGCCTGATGTGGAAGTGCCGGTATTGGACCGGTGTAAGCACAACAAGACCAGGTTAAGGACCAACAGGTCTATTTGGTAGCACAAGCCACAAGCTTTCAGAACGATACTCCTTCATCAAGTGAGTGGAAATTCTGTTCACAAACAGGGCATATAAAGACACAAACTCAATTTGCAAAATTATGGTTGCAATGTGAGTCTTTACGGGTAATCAACACTGAAAGGTAGAGACAGTGTGAATGGAGAAGGGAATGAGCAAAGTTTAAAGAAATGTGTATTGTCTCCAGTCAGGGGATTTAGTGAGATTTTGCAAGCCCAGACAGGTCGTGGGGGTTACAGATAGTGTGGGCTGAACGCAAGATCCCGATTCAGGCTGTTCTCATGTGTGTGGACCTCCCATCCACTGTGCCCTGCACATCCCGGCGACAGTTGCGAAGCCAAGAGCCCGGGCTTCCTGCTGTGCATGAGCTACAACGAAATTAATGAACTGCCCTATCCGGGTTTTCAGGGTATCTGAGACCTGCCACATACATTGTGCACGGAGGCCTGGGAGGTCCCAGCTAGTTTGCCACTGGAAGTCTGGAATGACGGAGAGGAATGGAAATTGAGGCTCCGCCACCTTCACATCCACTGGGAGAGGGCGGCCACTGCACCCCCGAAGTTCCATGTGGAGAGCACCTCACAAATGTGATGCATTGTGGTCTTTGACAGACGCCCCTGGCGATGGCTCATCTGCTCTGAGAGGGCCTTGTAGGAAGCGTGGGGCTTGTGTTCCCTTGGCCTCGGCATCCTCCGTCTCCTGTGCACCCTCCCGGGAGGCTTCTCACCCACCTCCCTGTCCTCAACAGCAGCCCCTTGCCCTCCTTCCTGACGACTGGTGGGTGGCTGCTCTAGTGGTGGTCTCTCGATGCTAGCCACCTCCTATGCCGTTGTCCCCTCCTCCCCCCTCCTCCGCCTCTGCTATCACGAACATGGCCAGATCAAAATTTCTTGAACCCCTAAGCTTTTTTTTTGTATAGTGTCCTTGAGACATCACCTATATTCTGGATGTTCTCCTGTTCAACCAGCATTCTTGAAAACAATTTCACTCTGATTTCATCTTCATTAACGGCGTGCACTAAACTTGACTCATTTCTTCTCCAGTGTACATTCTTCTCCGGCTTATTTCTAAAACAATCTTTAGAAATGCCTAATGTTAAGTTTACAATATAATTAATTCTCGAGTAAGCAACTTCTTTTTTTCAAAATGATCATTTTTTTTAATTGTAAAATGTTTTGTTCAACATCTTTGAATTGTTTTCTTAAATGTTTCCTCTTTTTCATTTGCCGCTAGGTTGTTTTTGCATTCTCTATTTATCCATGTCTACACAACCGATTCTGTATCCCTTCAAAATTATTGTTTTATACTGATATGTGTTGTTCTTATACTGAACACAGAATTCATCCAATGATCAGCATGATGATACGATGATGGAAGAATTCACATGATTATTGTTTTTAAATATCCCTTTCTTTGCTGAATATTAGATATACAAAAACATTTTGTTTTAGTTTGTTTCCTGTGACGGATCTGTCACCTGCCCTGCCGGGACTGGGTAACGTCCACACTTGAAGAATCATTCTTACTCGGATAGATTTTTTTTTCAACCCACATAATCCGAGTCAATATATTACATAGTTTCCATACCTGAGGAAGGAAGGTTGGTTAAATTTGCCACAGTCGCAACCATTAAAGTTACCAACATTGCAACTTGTTGCATTAACTCTATATGTCGGATTTAGAACTAAAGAAGAAGGGTGGAATCAAAGGTAAGTCTGTTCTTGTTCTAGCAGATATCAAAAACATTTTTATGAGTTAATCATAAAATAATACCGAAATGAACTGAAACTGATTATAAGTATTCACGCTGTTGTGCCTTAAAATCGCGCATATGTGCAAACTTTCAAGAGATATTTCCTAAATAGGCAATCTTGCGGTTTCAAAACTATGGCAACGTATGAAGCTGGTGAAAGAACTGGGGAACTAAAATGCTTCTGTACTTATTTCAGAGGAAATTTTATCAAATATCAAAGAGGAGGTTATTCCGCCAACAAATTATGTTCCACAATTTGAATAGTTAATACTGGCGCATCTAGCTTAAAAACGCCCATGCCCCCATTCCATTGCCATTGGTTTCACTAACATCCAGACACGCATTGAATTGTGTCCTGAACGTACTCAATGATTTAGATTGCACAACTGTCCATGGCAACGATTTCCATTTTTTTTACCATTGTGAATTTCAGAGTGAAGCAATTCCTCCTTATCTCAGTTGAAATGGCCTTTCCCTCATGCTGTGATTATGTCACCAGCTGAGCAAAAAGTTTCACTCATATCCCACTTGTCATGTTAGAATGTTTAGGTTTCATTCCGATTCTCCTTCATTCTTACTTTAGTCAATTTCGAAGTATTTCGATTATGAAAGACAAACCGACTTGATGCATTGACCTGAACAGGCGCTGGGCTGTGGCAACTATGGGATTTTCACAATAACTCCATTGTTGCGTTAATGTAAGCCTTACTTCTGTTTAACAAATAAAATACTAAGTTAAATACTGCATCAAATTACAAAGTGAGAGGAATCAGTTGTGTTCATTTGTATTTCACGGGCATAAACTAAAATAATTTATTGCCTTATATTAAGGTTATTGCACAGGATAACACAAATAGTTTCTGCTATCTACGATCTGCTCCTCATGACACCATCTCAACTACATCTCAGTTTATTCCCACAATGTACACCGGTGGTGAAGGAGAGCAGCTGCCTATCTCGTCCCATTGGCTATGATGCGCGTGGCGTGTGTTCTCTGGAGGCCCTCAACATTGAGGGCCCTGATGTCTTCCAGGTGCCTGGGACATTTCCATGAGACGCTCTTCATCCCGCTGCCCCTGATATGCCCCGGTGTCAGAGAGGGGGATGTCAGGAAGTGTAAACACACCACAGTTTCCTATTGAAAGCTCTGGCCTGGGCTCCACCCCTTTCTCTTCCCTTGGGATTCCTGTGGGCACCTATATAACTCTGTGGGATGGAGCGACAATCCACAATGACCTCCAGAAGCTCCGGGTCTCCTGGCCCTGCCACTTCTGGAGGGCCACCTGCATCCTTCCCAGATAGGTTGAGGTCTCTGATATGGCCACTTGAGTGGGGGGGCCACTTGTCAATGGCGGCAGGAAGTGACCTCTGAAACTGGGCCACGCCCTGCACCCTCAGCCATGACACTCTGCAACTGGGCCACGTTCACAAGATCTGACGCTGTAGCTCGTTGTGTCCCAGTGCTGTCGCTCTGGATCTCCTGCAAGCTCTGGAGCCTCTCAGCCATGGGCGGCAGGACCTAAAGAAATGTGTTCAGCCCCTCAGCTGTGGCCCACTTTATCTCGGCGCGGCTCTCTGAGAATCTTGTGGTCTGTTATGGACATGGTCATCGTTTGCAGCCTGGCACTCATGCTGACGATTCGCTGCCGCAGAATGTTCATCACAGAGGCCACTTTTGCACTGTTGGCCTGGGAACCACGAAAGACACAGAATATCTGCTCCGCCTGAAAGCTTTCCGATTCCTCCCAACAGCCTTGCAGCTGTAACATTGTGACCGTCAGCACCCCCATGCATTCCCTGACTTTGTTGCTGCATCTCCAACAGCTGATGGAGCAACGATCTCAGAGCCCAACATTTCGCCTGAAGCCTGCTGAGTCCTCGCCACTGGCAGGCACCCGCGGGTCAAACGCATCATAAGTTCTTTGCTCCAGCTGATGCATGTTATCAGATCTGTCGTACTCACCAGAAAGTTAATCAGAAGCCTCGCAACTAACTGGACACACCATCATGCCAGTACCTGTGCTGGTGAGGTGGAAGCTGGTGCCAAAAAAAAAGCACCCTTAGAAGTCTCTTCTTCCGAGGATATACCCAAGCTGTCTGAATGAGGATGGGCAGGCGCCGTAGCGGGGCCACGGAGCTGGATGGTCCCGTGGAGCCCGGATCTGCCTCTGCAACACAAGACACAAGGTTAAGTGTAAGGGAAGGAGAGGAATCCGGAATGCACAAATGTGATTCACATTTTTCCATTGAATATAGAACAAAGCACGAAGAATATTATACTACTTCATCAGGCCCGTCAGGTATCCAAGCCTGCAGCGACCAGGCTGCCCATCTGAATTATAACACCTTACCCTTCCGCGGACCATATGCCTCCATTTCCATTCCATTCACGGAGCTGTAAAAACACTCCTTAAAAGTGTCTCTGGTTTCTGCCTCCGCGACGTCCCTTCACAGTGAGCTCCAGGTGCCCATTACCCTCTCTATGCAAGTAAACATACCTCGTACATTTCCTTTAAACAATGCCTGCGCAACCAAAACTGATACCCCCAAGAAGGTGCT
>JARDVH010000121.1:6236757-6249487 GCA_030324005.1 Negaprion brevirostris | reverse complement strand
TATCAAAACAAACTTTATTTAACAATACAGTTTAACTGTAACAAATGAATTAGCTTAACTTTTAACAATTGAACAATACTTGAACATGGCAAGATGCACTTCTCAACTGCTAATCTGTCACTATACATTCCAATCAAGCAACATTTCTCTTATAGACTTAAACCCCTCTTTCAAATTAGTATCCATAGTGTAAATGCGTGTGGTTAAGGGGATAGGGCATGGGGTGGACCTGGGTAAGGTACTTTTTCAGAGAGTCAGTGCAGATTCAACGGGCTAAATGGCCTCTTTCTGCACTGTGAATTACTGAGACTGATTTTATATTCCAGATTTATTAATTGAATTCAATTGATACTGATGTACTTGGGTTTTGAACCCATGTCTCCTAAGAATTAGAGTGGCAAGGGTGGCACAGTACTTAGCACTGCTCCCTCACAGCACTAGGGATCAAGTTCAATTCTGGGTAACTGCCTGTGTGGAGTTTGCACATCCTACCTATGTCTGCATGTTCCAGTTTCCCCCTACAGTCCAAAGATGTGCAAGTTAGGTGAATTGGCCATGCTAAATTGCCCCTCTGTGCCCCTAGATGTGTAGATTAGGGGGAATATAAGGATAAATAACTAGGTTTACAGGGATAATGTCAATGAAGTAGAAAAAAGTAAGAGACAATTCTGCAGATTAAGTGTTCACAATGTGAAATAAAATTCACGCTGTTTCTATCTCTATAAGTTCTCTAGTGTGAAAATTCACGTGAAATCATGTAGAATGCTCTTTCATGGAGAAATGACCCGACAAAGAATTCCTTTTAAAGATATTTTTCTTTCGTTGAATGCAAAACACTTAAACTTTCACGGTCTGTAGAGATAGAATCTTCTACACGAGAGACCGTAGTTTGAGAAAAGGATGACCTTTTTCTGATCCTTGGGATAATGGATTACTCTTCAGGAAGCAGAACATGAGGTACTTTCAGGTGAAGCATAGTGTCAGCAAAATAAAGGACTCTTTCCATTTTCCTATCAGTGTATTTCAACCGCAACCTCCAGTTGCACCAATGTGACCGATTAGTTTCCAGTGTTGTCCATCACTGAGGTCTCTGAGGGAGATTGCAGAACGAGTATTAATTGAAGTGGATTCAAGGGCAATTTTGTGGTGTGGAGAATTGTTCATTAGGCATCACATTCAGACTGCCCAAGTATGAAATATATTAAGGAGTCTTAATAGTTCCTTGAGACACCCCTTTAATCACACTGTCTGCATTTTTATGAAGATTGTAAAATGAATCCTAAGGCCAGAGCAGAGGACAGCCGCACAAGGCAGGTTCCAGAGCAAGAAGTATGCCTCATTCATCAAAGATAAGCCAACATTCTTTGCATTGCTTCTTAAGTGGTGATAATTTGTTGTATTTAAAATGCACACATTAAGCAACACCTTGGAAAAAAAACATTTTTGTAGTGCATGCTATGCATTTGTCTGCAGTGCTCCAAGATTGTGATCAGCAATCCCAAATTGTCCTAAGACAAGTCTATTTGTATGTTTACATTATTTGGCTTGTGGAGTTTTAAAAATGCTTACTTATATCTGGATTCAAACAGTGCCAGTAATTATTACTTCTGATAATCTTAGAATGCTGCAAATAATTCATTTTCCTGCAAATATCCCCCGTGAGTGGCCAGTTTCCAACGGGAATTTTTTTCACAATTTTCTTCTGGATAAATCTGATGTGTCTCTGTCTCACAAACACGTATTTCCCCAATCTTGAGATTTCCCATTGTCAGGTAAAGAGAAATAACCAGCCCAAGGTTTCAGCCTTGCATTGCATTGAGATTGGTACGCATTTTAGAAAAATAGCAATAAATATTAGAAGCCTTCTTTGTGAACGCACTCTGGCAAATTTTTGAAAGGAATCCACATAGAGTGTTATGGTCCCTTTAAACATGGATATAGATATCGAATCCCTACAGTGCAGGAGGAGGTAATTCAGCCGTCAGGGCCTCCACCGACAACAATCCCACTTAGGCCGTATCCCTGTAACCCCACATAGTTATCCCTCTAACCTATGCATCCCAGGATCATGGCCAATGCACCTAGCCCGCATATCTTTGGACTGTGAGAGGAAACCGACAGATACCCATTTAGACAGGGGGAGAACGTGCAAACTCCACACAGACAGTGATCCAAGCCAGGAATCAAACCCAAATCCCTGGAGCTGTGAGGTAAAAGTGCTAACCACTGTGTCACTGTGCCATGACACATGTCCAGTTTGGAAATAATGCACCTCGGAATGTAGTATGAAAGAAAGTTAACATGCACTGGATGTCAGATCTTGAAGTCACCGCAGATTTCAGAGTAAAGTCGAAGGTATCAATGCTGGAGCCACGTAACAACATGGAAAGTAGGGAGGCAATGACATTTTGAATGTCATTAAGATGGCAGTGTGGAGCATTGAGTACAAGCGAACAATGAGTGAAAAGTTCGGACGGGAACTGCGACCTGTCAGAGCTGCAGATGTCGTACAAATAAGGGAGGCTGGAACACAATTAGAAAAGTTGTGTCAATCGATCATTTGATACCACTATTGTAGCATGACGTGCAGTTATAACAGCACAACTTTAGAGAAAGGCATCCAGATGTTACCTGGGGAGTCTTAAGTTATAAATGCCACTGACGTGTTGCACCTTCACTTAATTAAGCTGTGAGGGTCCGCATATCAACAGTATGTGCTATAATCGCATTAGCAGCCAGTACAATTTGACCGTAATTTCAAATTTGCATTCTACATGTAGAACTTGAAAACATCAATGCAAAGTGCCGTAAGTAACGCGTGTCGGAATAGCGGGAGGGGTGGACTTGATATTATCACTGGACGAGGATTCCAGACGTCCAGCGATTTCAAGTAAATTGTTACGTTTTGAAGGTGAAATCTGCCACACTGATAGTGAGCATGGAACCAGTGTTTATCATTGATCAAGCCGACCTGTTTCACTGTTTTTTTGGGGGGGGCAGTGGGTAGCGGGGCGGGTATCTGCCGCTTTACCTAGCTTGTTACATCATTTGGGTGAACATAGTTTTATTGTTACACCGCGGGAAGACATCTGCTCTGAGTATATTGTTCTATAGATAATCATAATCCTTTGGAACTGACAGCGCAAAACAACATTTAATGCGAAGAAGCAACATGTTTCAATCAGTTTTCCATGGCGAACAGCCTCTTGCACGTTAGTGCTGCCACTCGCTTCATTTAGATATTGTTATTTTAAACTGATTTGGCGCACTCATTGACGCCTCGAGTCACAAATTGTGAGTTTCAGCCCATATCTGTTTGCACACATCCACATGCCCTTTCAGCAATACATGCAGGCATCAACATTGTCCATGGTAATGAGAGCAGAATTAAGCCAGTTGTGCCCAGAGAAGAATTGTGTGCAGCTTTTCCGTAAGGCTATAAAACAATAATACATAGGAGCAGAATTAGACCACTCGGCCCATCGAGTCTGCTCTGCCATTCAATCATGACTGTTTCTTTTTTTCTCATCCTCATTCTCCTGTCTTATCACCATAATCCCTGATCCCCTTATTGATCAAGAACCTAGCTATCTCTGTCTTAAAGACATTCAATGACCTGACTCCAGTTTAGCTTACGTGTCTGGGTGACACAATTTGTACATAATATAAATGGCGAACGTTGTGAGGTATTCTAAAATTCCAGGGATTGATTTGTCAGGGTAAAATGGAGGACAAACCTGGGTACAGTGCACTAAATGTTAGCTAATTCACCAGAACACTCTACGTGGAGGTATCGAAATCTATGACTCTAATATTGAGAGGAGAATGTGCTTCTGTGTTTAATATGTTTTACCCAATCTGCATGAAAATCAGAAAGATGTACGTAGTTCCCTAATTTTGTCTCATGTGTATCACCCTGACTACTACAGAGCGTTCGAAACGTTTTTCATCAAGACATTTGGTTTCAAGATCTGTATATTTTGTCTCTGGCTATCTATCCAAGACATTCAGATAACCAAAAAAACGCTCAAAAAGCTTTAAGTTACACCTAATTCATATTTTGTGCAAATTTGGTCCTGCATCAGGTTACAAGTTCTGTTTGTTTATTTTTTGATTAGCTGTCAGGCACGACGAGCAAATAATTAATACTTACAGTGCAGGTCGAATGAAATTTTGTTCTTCCTCCTTTAGAAAAAGATTTGGAAGAAACAATCTTGGGTAATTAAACAAAAAACGGCTGATGCATTTCTTTTTCAAAGACTAAACTTTAATTTTATATGAAGTATAGGACAGAATAGTTAATCTAATCTGCTGTACACCGGCACCTAGTAATTTGTCTGTGGTTTCTCCACTAGAACTCCAGAAGCTGAAGTACGCGGGCAAAAATAAAGGTTAGTTTAAGATGATCAGTAAAACACAGAGTTAAGTGAAGAAGAGGATCAAACAAGTCAGCTTCTCGAGCATGCCCCATCATTAAACAAGCAAAGTACTGATCATCATACATTAGAATCGTTTCAAAATCCTGGCCCTTTCAATTAATAAGAAACTTAACTATACAAACCACTTATCTGTTGTCAATGCCAGAGCAAAGCTGAGTACTGTTGCAAATAACTTACGTTTTGACACCCAAACGCCCGTCCACAATGTGCAAAGCGTTTTCTGGAATTCTCTGTTATTGGATGGATGACTGCAACTCCAAGGATACCCATAAGCTCGAAACAGTCCAGGAGAAAGATAGCCGTTTGATTCGAAACCTATCCATAAATATTCACTGCCGTCACCACCAGTGCATAATGACAGAATTGTGCATACCTGCACGATGCACGGTAATAAGACATCAGGCAGTATTAGACAATGCCGTCCAAATCCAGGGCACTCGTATCTAGGAGGGCAAAAGCACCAGGTACCTAGGGGGGAAAAAAATCATCTCCAAGTTGCCCGCCAAGCCATTCAAAGATTGGCATAAGATCGCCGTCCAATTAATGCTGCTGGATAAAAACCCTGGAAGTCGCACAGAGTTGTGTGAGGGTCGGGTGCTAATACGAGCTTGCTGATGCAATAGCATCTTGGAACAACGTCTATTACGCAAGTACATTCAATGATGTATTATCAGAGTGAATTTTGAAACAGCGGCAATATGAGAATGGGTACTTGGGACCTTTATTGACTTATTGCCCACAGAGACACAGTGGAAGAGTGCGCACGGGAAATTTCCCAGTTTCACGTCCAGATATCCAGTGGGACTTGAAGCGTCCAACAACATGAGAAAAGCCGCTCTTGGGTTAACCATTGCTCGGTAAGGAGTTCACAACTGAGCAGAACTGATTTTGAGTTTCCTAAAATGGACACGATCTATCTGACTTGAGTGATGGCTGCTTTTCACAATTATTTTCAGTCGTCGACACATTAATGTTCTTTATCCTTTGATTCAATGTTCTCACTCCTAATTGATGCTCATATAACCAGGCGGCATGGCGATACAGTAGTTGGCACAGTCCGCGATAAGAATACTCACAACACCAGGTTAAAGTTTATCAGGTTTATTTGAAAGCAAACGCCACTAGCTTTCAGAGCGCTGCTCCTTCGTCAGGTGAGTGGGGAGTTCTGGTCACAAAGAGGACATATAAAGGCACACACTCAGTTTACAAAATACTGATTAGAATGTGAGTCCTTATAGCTCGTCAAGTCTTAAGGTGCAGACAATGTGAGTGGAGATAGCATTAAGCTTAGGTTAAAGTGTTGTGTATTGTCTCCAGGCAGGACAGGAAGTGAGATGTTCAAGCCCAGGCAAGTTATGGGTGTTACAAATAATGTGACATGAACCCAAGATCCCGCTTAAGGCCGTCCTCATGTGTGGAGCTTGGCTATCAGTTTCTGCTCAGCAACTCTGCGTTATCGTGTGTTGTGAAGGCCGCCTTAGAGAACGTTTACCCGAAGATCAGAGGCCGAAGGCCCGTGACTGCTGAAGTGTTCGCCAACAGGAAGAGAATAATCTTGCCAGGTGATTGTCGATCAGTGTTCATTCATCCGTGTCGTAGCGTCTGCATGGTCTCCCCAGTTTAACATGCCTTGGGACATCCTTTCCTGCAGCGTATCAGGTGGACAACGTTGGCCGAGTTGCAAGACTATGTGCCGTGTAGCTCATGGATGGTATTCTCATATGAGATGATGGCATCCGTGTCGATGATCTGGCATGTCTTGCAGAGGTTGCTGTGACACAGTTGTGTGGTGTCGTGGTGTTCGCCTGAAGGCTGGGTGGTTTGCTGTGGACGGTGTTCTGTTTGAGGTTGTGTGGTTGTTCGAAGGCAAAAAGTGGGGTGTCAGGATGGTCTTGACGAGATGTTCGTCTTCATCAATGACATTTTGAAGACTCCAGAGAAGATGTCGTGGCTTCTCAGTTACGGGGAAGTACTGGGTGACGAAGGGTACTCTGTCCACTGTGTCCCATGTTTGTCTTCTGAGGAGATCAGTGCGGTTTTTCGATGTGACACGTCGGAACTGTCGATTGATTAGTGGAATGCCATACCTTGCTCTTATGATAGCATCTTTCATCTTCTGGAGATGTCTATTGTAATCCTCCTCATCTGAGCAGATCCTGTGTATATGGAGGGCTTGTCCATAGGGGATAGTTTCTTTAATGTGTTTAGGGTGGAAGCTGGAGAAGTGGAGCATCGTGAGGTTATCCGTGGACTGGTGGTACAGTGAGATGCTGAAGTTACCGTCCTTAATGGAGATGCGTGTGTCCAAGAATGCAACGGATTCCAGAGAGTAGTCCATGGTGAGTCTGATGGTGGGATGGAACTTGTTGATGTCGTCATACAGTTTTTTAAGTGATTGTTCACCATGAGTCCAAAGGAAGAAAATATCATCGATATATCTAGTGTAAAGCATCGGTTGACGGTCCTGTGCAGTGAAGAAATCTTGTTCGAGCCTATGCTTGAAGATACACTTATCCGTATTCTGTAAACTGAGTGTGTGCGTACTTATGCCCTTTTTGTGATCAGAACTCCCCACTCACCTGACGAAGGAGCAGCACTCCGAAAGCGACTGGTATTTGCTGCCAAATAAACTTGTTGAACTTTAACCTGGCGTTATGAGGCTTCTTACTGTGTTTATCCCAGTCCAACGCCGGCATCTCTACATCATCACAGTCCACGGACCAGGTTGGATAATCGGCTTGGGTTACTGTCTATGTGAAGTCAGCATGTTCAATACGTGTCTCTGTGCTTTCCATCCAGGTGTTCCAGTTTCGTCTCACAATCCTAAAGACGTGCTGGTTAGGTGCATTGTCCATGCCAAATTTCTCTTTCTGCACCCAGACAGGCGCCAGGGTTGGGCGCATAGGGGAGTTTCACAGTAACTTAATTGCAGTGCTAATGTAAGCCGACATGTGACGCCAATAGCAATAAGATATCTGATGACTCTATGATCTATAATCATAGTTTAATTAATCGGAATCTATGGCAATTAAGAAGGATATGTTTTGTGGAGGTTTTCTTCCCTTTATCTTCCAAAATTTGAGATTCCCCCAACAAAAACGCAGTGATGTTAAACGATACTAGTGGGTTGCTCCTGTAAAATTGCTGTAATAGTCCCTGAAGATGTAAACCCCAGTCAGGGAACCAGAATATAGTTGGATTGAGGATAGGTTCTGGTATGTCTTATAACACTCAATCGGAGCCTTGTCCAATAAATCTTATTAAAGGAACCAACTGAATTGTCAGAATGTGTTAGTGAGTGACTGAGTCACTGCGTGAGTAATGGTGTGCTAATGGAGGAACAGTGAGAAGACACCTGCATGCCAATCATATGACGCAGAAATTACTGACATTCAACAAAATGCATCGTCGATGAACTTCGGATTCAAGAGTCCTGAGTCACAACTGTGAGAGACGGACTAATTGTGTTTTTGCCGCCCACTTCAGCGAATGGCAAAATGAAGTTGCACTGACTTAAATGGGAGAGAGACACGGGCAAGGAGTACCACAGATAACTGAGTGGACACAGCTTGTTTTCAATGACTGGCCTTCGCTGCAAATCAGCCCTAAATTGCCTTGAGGATCGCATCCTCAAAACTGCATGAGACAATGTATTCCGTTTTCACTCCTGACGGAAACATTAACTTGCTCACTGTCACATACTCTACACGAACTTCCAGACAATCATTTGCATCTCACCAATCTCAATACCATACCATAATCCCCGTATGTTTCTAAACGTGTTATTTTTTTTCTCTCAAACGTGCGAAAAAAATCTCCCAATGCTTCATAGGGTAACGCATTGCACATTCTGGCCATCTTCTGTAAATCCTTTCTTCTGAGTTCCCGCTGGTGTTGATACAATATAACTCATGTTCAAATGCGTTCGTCCTGGACTCCTGAACAACTGGACGTTATGTCTTTCCATTTATTTCCCCTCATCATGTGGGTTACAAAAACGTGCTTGTCTCCAAGAATGACTCTTGGATCCCAATTCTCTGACATAACTAAGCGAGCACCATGACAATGTTTCGGCTGTTACCATAGCTAATAATTCTAGACGAGGAGTGTCTCCAACGTTGCAAAGGCACCTTCTTGATCCCCATCCCGTTGTAATAATCCAAAGCCGGAACCTCGTGTTGAGACGCTGGGACATTATATACTGCAATACGGGAGTAGACCCCATTTCCAATATTAAAACCGTTGGCATATGCAGTTTAAAATGTGTGCCTGGAACGCAGCTGGACGGCAGTGGAATGGAAATGGCAGATCAAAGAAAGTGTAATTAAATTCAGCTGTGGAAAGTATATCATGCTGGATTGCCTGCATTGCAATTGTAAAACTCCTGGCAATTTACAACATATAATTCATATCGGGCAGACAGTGGCAATGGGTTATGCAGAATGAGACGTTTCTCCATATTCTATGCTTGGAGAACCTTAGACAATGACATTTCCACCACTTCACCTCTGCAGCCACTGCCCCATGGTCCTCAAACCATAGGCCAGGACATTGCAAAATCCCAGTCTTCAACGTTCGCTCTGGGACAATACTTAGCAAGTGGAAAACAACAAATTGGAGTGCAACAAAGAACCTCTTATGTTCAATTAGATCTACACTATCAAACGCAGCTGAAACTCTAATGGTATATATTAGCTGCCACCAACACTTTATTTGAACCAAACATCCATGTTTGCAGATGCACAAGCCCAAGATTGGAAGTGTGGGCTCAAGGAAATGGAAATCTGTATGGTTCATCTAATTTGCTGAACGCCCCTCGGAAAGTCCTACATTAGCGAGGAGAACAGGAGAATAAATTGAGATGTTGTTTGTTTGAATTGCATCAATTTCGTTACTGACAGATTACTTTTTTTTTTCTATTGATGTCCATCTCAGCAGTTAATGCCCGTTCCAGACTCCTGGGTAAGTCTGGTCCAAGTCGAATGCATGCTATTATTCACAAGTAAGAATATTGCTTCACTCTGTTAACTAGCACTTGACACCACAGTCATAGAATCATAGAATCCTACAGTGCAGAAGGAGGCATTTCGATCCATCGAATTGGCGTTGACCACAATACCATCCAGACACTATCCCAATACCCAAGCTAATCTCCCTGATTAAGGGGCAATTTAGCGTGGTCAATGCACCTAACCCGCACATCTTTGGAATGTGGGGAGAAATGGGTCTACACGGAAGAAACCCACGCAGATATCGGGAGAATGTGTAAACTCCACATAGTGACACAAGCTGGAATTTCAAGCTGGGTTCCTGGTGCTGTGGGGTAGCAGTGCCAACATCCTGTCCCTTGATTTGTTGTAAACTTTCACATCTATGAATTTCACTGTAACAAAAACCCTTGAAAAGATGATGCTTTCGTGAATAAGGTGTAACTGGAATCCAGCAGTATGCAAAATACATAATTATTGTTTAACAATCCCGTAGGCCCTGACAAATCAATATAATGTTTGTTAAATTTCAAAATTTGTCATGATGATATGAAGTTCCATAGGTTTTTGAATTATTTCAAACATTTCTGATATTTTAACTCCTGTCTTAATCCTGTGTAGACTCGCATAGAATTTGCATTTTATTTCATGGCCTGCTGCACATGCATTCTTATCTTCAGTGACTAATGCACGAAAGCATGCTTCATTCAATTTCTGCTCTCCCAATTTTGGGCATTTGGACAGTAGTTGTTCAAATAGTTTTAGCTAACGAGGAGAGTGACCTTACATTTATTCAAATTGTAGTACAACTGCATTCAATTTGTTCAGTCAAAGAACAAATTTCACTTGAGGTTTCTCTGTATCCTTCTCAAAGCTCACCTTACCATCCAACACCCAACTCAATCTGAAAACGTGGAAATATTACATTTACGTCCCATATCTAATCATGAATGCATATAGCGAATAGCTAGGCTTCCGGCATTAAATCCTGCATTAATCCAGGAGCCACTGCCTGCCATTTTGAAAAATATCCATTTGTTCCGACTCTTTGTTCCCTGTCTGCCGAACAGTTTTCTGTTCATCTAAAAAAAAAGTGCACCCAATCACATGTGCTTTAGACTTGCCTACTAATCTCTGATGTGTGACATGTTGAAAAGCTTCTGCAAGTCTAAATCAATCACAAACACTGGTTCCCCTCATCATCTCTGCTAGTTAAATCCTCGAAGAACTCTCGCAAATGTGTCAAATATTGCTTCCTTTGCCACGCATCCATGCCGACTCTGTCCAATTCTACCATTGTCTTTCATGTACTTTGAAAAGAAATCTTTGATAGTCGATTCTAGTTATTTTTCGATTACCTCGTCAGTCTTACTGGTTTATAATTCCTTATTTTTTGTCTTATCCAGCTTCTAAAATAGTGAGGTTACATTGGCTAACTTGTAATCTTTAGGATCTGTTCCACAGTATATAAGAAACATAAAAATGACCACAAATGCATCTAGAGATTTTTGGGGCTACTTCGTTACTTACTCTCAGCCGTAGGTTAGCAGGCCTTAGCAGTGTACCGGGCTTCAGCCCCATCAGTTTATTCTTCACCATTTCTTGACGAATATTAATCTCCTACAGTTTCTCCCGTTCAGTGAAGCCCCATGGTTCCTAACATTTCTGGTATCTTTTTTGTGACCTCCATTGTGAAAACATAACCAAAGTATGCATTCAGATGGCCATCCATTAATATTTTGCCATGCAAAATTTCGTATTTCTCATTGTATGACTTCATCAATCTTGAACAATCTTGCTATTTTCTTCAAATACCTATAGGAAATTCCATGGTCTTTTTTTTAACCTTTCCTGCAAGCTTGCTCTGTACTTTCTTTTCTCATTTGTAATCACTCCTTTTGTCTTCCTTTGCTGAATTCCAAACTGCTCCCAATGCTCAGGTCTGTCGCTCTTTCTTCACCAACTATAATACCTCTTCCTCAGATACAATGCAAACTATAACGATGTTTTGGCTACTTTTCCACTTTGACTTTTGTGACAGGCAGGAATAAAGAATTGTTTTAGTTCACCCACAAGCTATTTGAATGTTTGCCATTGTGTATCCATCGCGGTAGTTTTACGTAACGTTTCCAAAACCATTATAGCCAACTCGCACCTTACATCATCATAATTTCTTTTATTACCATTCTATAGTGTTGTCTGAGAATCACAATCCATATTCATTACAAAAATCCATCATGTAATGATTGTCCATCCTTAAAAGGGTCTTGCGTAAGTAGATTGCCAAACTTTCATCTCTCATTACATAATGCCAAGCCTTGTATTGCATGTTCTCCAATAGGTTCCACAACTTATTGGTCCAGAAAACTATCATGTATACACTGCAGGAATTCCTCGCCTATAGTAGTGTTATTATTTTCTTTTACACAATGTATATACAGATTAAAAGAACTCATAACTTCAGATACTGTTTCTGCGCATGCATCTCTAATTTCCGGTTAAATGTCATCACCAGCTTCACAACGGCAGCTTGGGAGTTGGTGTACAATACTCACTCACACTTTTGATCTTTGGTGCTTCATAGCACTACCATATAAGTTCCACATTTTTTGGACGTAATACTCTTCCTTAGCATGGTATTAAATTCATCCTCAAGCATCAGTGCAACCAGGCCTTTTTTTGTTTTTAATTTCTAAATATACCTGCATGATCAGTTTCCAGCTTTGGTCACCCTATAGCCACATGCCCAAAATCCCGACTACATCATATCGGTTCATCCACCCATTGTATTATAAAAATAATGTGCATTAACGCACAAAGCCTTCAGGGAGAAAGTTATTTAAATTATTGGTCCTGTTCCCATTATTTTCACTGAGGTCCCGTTTGATTTGGCCCTTAGTTTCTCTGCTTTTACTGTTTTTCTTTCCCTTTCTGGCTTTGATGTTTGTCCTTGATTCTCCCTCGATTTATTCCTGGCACAGGTTCCCACTATGTTGCCATTTTAAGTTAACTCGTTCTCAATCATACTTTGAAATATAACCCTGAGGACCTCAGACCTCGTCCTGACCACGTGTAATCTGTCCAGTTTGCAGCATTCCCAAGTCCACCAGAACCAGTGCCAAAGTCACAGAAATTGGGTCTCCTCCACTTCACACCATCTCTTCATCCGACATGTCCTACAATTTCTAATTTAATTATTACGTGACCCTGGCCGTAATCCTGCGATCTCTATCATTGAGTTCTGACCTCTCAACTTTCTTCCCAACTGGGTTTTTAAGATCACTTGTTCTATTTTTAATTTGT